>VURO01014715.1:16103-41535 GCA_015108175.1 Pelvicachromis taeniatus | reverse complement strand
TGGTCAAAAAGGGTGCTCATGATGGCGCCGGATCGTCTGGCAGCCTTTAAAACAATTTCCCTCCAGATAAATAAAGTGTAATCAATCAATCAATCAATCAATCAATCAATCAATCAATCAATCAATGCTGAGGTATTAACATGTGTTAAATATATAGAATGCAGCTTTCTTTTTGTTTTTACAAATTTTATTTCCTGTACAAAAAAAGATTTTGGTGCACTGGCTGAGCTTTTACTGACAGATGATTCATTATCCCATCAAAATAATTGTTTCTGTTGAAAAAATAAAAAATATATATAGTAAATATATAGTAGTATATAATATATATAGTAAACATTTACAATGTCTGTTTTCCTAAAGCTGCTGTGGGAAAAATATCCCAGAAGCCAAATGTATCCGTGAAACATTTGCAACAAAACATTCATATCTAACATTATTTAGATTCAAATTTGTACCTAAATGTTTAGGTGTGAACAGTTTTGAAATGAGAATGTTTTTATTAGTAAAATGAAGAAGACAAATCTTCTCAGGATACAGCTCATTACAATTACATAAATACTGTTTTAAAATGTGAAGAGGAAGTCGTCCATCAGGGTCAAACCATCCAATATGACATGAAAATTGCTGTTTTCTCAGACCTGTGAAAGTTTCAGTATTGGCCTTTTTAGAAAATTTGAATTGCAGTTTGTAGTATGGTGGTTAACTGTTGCCATACTCATTTTCATCTGCAGCTGCATAATAGTGTACCTAAGCAAGAAGGGCATACTTTAATACCCCATAATTATTAAATATTACCTCCATGGATAATTACTTTGGTTCTCTAAATTTTCCTTTAAAAATGTAAAAAAGTGCAGCACAGCTTCAACGAGTGGTCATTGAACAGTCTGCACAATTTCATGCTTCAGGCAAATGAAGTTCAGAGTGAAATGATGCAATAAAGAGTAACAATGTTTTCATTATCAGTAACTGCTGATTTCTAATCTACTGTATGAAGGAACTATGATTTCCTCCAAATAGTTTCACATAAGAGTGCTTAATTAGTAATCAGTACGAGTGCTCAGTGCTGATCAAATACAAAATGATGATCAGCGGAATACCTTTTATTCTTTATGCTTTTTGCACTGGCTCAAGCTGGGTCTTTCAACAAAGTGCTGCTATTTAAATCAATACATCCCTCATTACAGAATGATGAATATTTCATCAGCAAGACTATTACTTCAAATGAATAATTTAACTGTGTTATATCAGTCAGGGTTGGAGGTTCAATGGTACCCAGGTCCCTCAGCTTTTAAACCCAATCAGTCATTATGGAGCTCTTTAAAACATCACATAACTCCACCAGAAAAGGTTCTGGATTTGGTTCAGAGATTGTTCTCTCTGAAAAATGCCAGGTTCACAGGTCAAACTACTGACAGTAAAGGTATTGTCACCTCCAATTAGCCATGATATACATCGAACTCTGCGCAATTGTCAAAAGCCTTCTATTTATTATCATAAGCTCCATGCTTGAGTAAACGCCACATAGATATATGGCTCTTGTGCTCATTATCAATCTGAAAACTGTGCATGATCATCTATCAAATATTCAAAAGAACAAAAAAGAATGAATATTTATGATCCAATGGCTAATCTGTAATGGCAGTTCATTTTTGTTTTTCATAATTTCACCATCTGACATACAAAGTGTCTTATAAATTATGCAACCACGTAACTTACGATAACTGTTACTGTTTTTATTATCACATCAAAGTACACACACTGGTCACTTGAGTAGTTACATCAATTTAACTGCTTGTTAACGGAAATATCTTAGCCAGTTACAGCGACTTAATGCTTAAGCGTGTCTCAATCATGAAGAAAACCTGCTGAAGTTCACAGCGAGCGTCAGAACGGGATAAAAGGTGATTTACGTGACGCTGAATGTGGTATGGTTGTTGGTGCCAGACAGCCTGGTGTGAGTACTCCAGCACCTGCTGATCTGCTGGGATTTTTTCCATACAATCATTTCTAGGGTTTACAGAGAATAGTATGAAAAAGAGACAATGCTCAATGAGAAGCAGCAGTTCTCTTCAACAATATACTTTGTGCGTGCCAGACATCAGAGGAAAATGCCCAGGATGCTTTAAGCTGATAGGAAGATAACAATAGCTATCTTTTTTACAACCCAGATATGCAGGAGAGCATCTCTGAATGCAGAAGACCACGCCAGGCCCCATTCCTCTTAGAACAGAGAAATTAGGCTATGTTCACATGGCCTCACAAAAGAGGACTTGAAATTTGAATTGTTGGATCAGAATTTGACATAATATTGATCCATTCTGTCTTGTATCAACAGGTTATGGCCCCGGTGGTTATGTAGTGGGGTGGGGGTATTTTCTTGGCTGTTGAATATATATTAAAGATCATCTTATGCCATATTGTTTTTCTTTGCTTTTTGCGGTTTGTCCCTTCTTTACACTCTTTGCCTTTTTCACCATTTCACATGTTTCAGCTTACATAGAAAGTTTGCAGTGTCAGCTAAGGTGCTGAAATAGAGCTGTAGAAATGCTCTATGACGAAATAAGAGGTAAAGACACAGAATTTAAGATTTTATAGAAACATTTCTGATTATTACTTTAAGACTTCAAATACATATACATCACCAGTGTTTCACCAATGGAACAAATTCTGGCTACTTTAAAATGTACTGAGCTCAGTGATGTTACAAAAAGGATATCTTTATTATCTGTGATATCAGATTCACTATCATATATTAAATATGAAGAGAGTAGATTTTAACCTTCCGGATTTCCACAGGGGAAAAGGATGTATCCACTTCCCCCTCTGAAATTCATCAAAATAGAGATAAGAGTTCTTTCAAGTGTTGAGCTGTGCGGGGTATTAAGTAACACAAGGTCAAATTCAGTGTTCATGTAAGATTATGGAAATGTCAGTCTATTTCCTTCCTCTCATCTCGGTAGTTAAGAACAGTGAGAGCACAGTGGTTAAGTATGTCATACACAGATAGATGTGTTAATTGTATGACAAGCACCTATTTCAGCCACATGCCTGCTCATTTGTAGTCTTTCAATCAGACAGGTTGTAATTTCTGTATAATTACTTCCATTAGCATGAATTGCTCTTCTGAAACTTGAGTATGTGATGACATATAAATTGTGAATTCACATAGTGGAGCATGGGCATCAAAAGCGCTAGAATCTTCGCTTTCAAAAGACTCTGACGCCATTTGAAGAAAATAAGGTATTTATTGAGTTTATTTGTATCAGAGCACAGAAAATGAATATAATTTCAGCTTTTGGGCAAAATGTGAGCTAAGGTGGATGCAATTCCCCAGTCAACTGTTCTACCAGCACAAAAGAGAAGTTTAGATTCTGCCACATTATCTTCAATGATTTACAGCAATGGCCAAAATACCACGTGTGTTGTGAATTTTTTATTTTGTCACTGAGTCCTTGCTTAGGTTGATTTTCTTGATGCCTTTGAACCATGAGTTTTAGAAGAGGAAGATGGAATAAATGTATTTTATCATTATTTTCTTATTTTCAATATTTTTTTATTTTCAACAACTCGAAGCATTCTAATATTATTATGATTTATAAATAGGATAGAGGTTTTGCTGTTTTGTTAATGTTTTTCGTTCTTTTCTGGTATAAAATATTCACTCAACAGACTCAAAAGGCAGCTCTAATACAATGTGTTGTTTTCTCATTTGTGAGCACTTTATGTGGTGACCTTGGATTTCTGCCCTAAAGTATGAGGATTGCAATAGCTTCTAGGTTTCTACAATAAAAAAAACAGGAGAAGCTCATAGAAACACGTCAAAACACCACTACAGCAAAACATGTCTTATATTGTGTTTTATATCAAAACAGTGTTTTTATAACCCTTAATGAGAGCTGCTACTATCTTCTTTTTTAAAATAATCCTCACATCCATAAAAATCTTTAGTGTTTAAAGAAAAATCTATTTTTTTACACCAGCTTCACATATATATAACCGGTGAGCCTCCATGAGAGAAAGCAAACGCATTTACAGCATCTCATGGTACAAATCAAACCAGTATTAAATATTCTGAATGTAGACAAATAACGCTGGCAAAAGGGCTTTGAGAGCCATGTCATTTGGTTCTTTTGTCAGACAGTGTGGATTACAATCTTAGCAGATAAACCACTGGAATTAGGTACACACTTTGTAAGCACTGAGACATTAGCTGTATGTCCTAGACTGTGCTTATAGCTATTGTGGATGTAACCTGCCTTGATCGAGCTCCCCCTGGAGTTTCCACTATCTCTCCATCCTCAGTGCCAGAGATCTGCTGAATGACAAACTATACTGTTCTCTGTGGATCAATGGCTCATAAGTATAAACCAATTTCCTTTACAAACTGTACTTTGGGAAATAGACAGACAGTCTGCCTTGGGAGCCTGACACGGCACAAGCTTTCGCAGCCCATTATTCATTTTAATGTTGTGGAACTTTGATAGATGCACAGAACTTTCGAGATTAGGCTTAGAAGTAAATCTTGCAAAAGTAAACTTCACATCAGAAAATGTTTCACATAAGAGGCATCAAGAGAAATCTTTAGACAGCCGGGGTTTGTTTGTTATATACCGGTATATATAAAATATATAATAGATTATACACACGGTAATAGCAAAGAGTGGTATATTTCCCATTGTTGTCAAGAATCCGTTTTGTGATCGAGCTGGTTGTTTTTCGCTTTCTTCATTATGAACTACAAACATGTGAAAAATCTGAAACTTGTTTTAAATGGTTACTTTATGATCCATCGTTTTTGTTTTGGGTTTTTTCTTTCTTATTATTAAGCCTTCACATTGTGTAAAGAGAAAATTTGTTGACAAGTTCAAGGATGTTTAAAATGAATAAGCATAAGGAAATGAACGTAATTCATGCCATTCTCATAGCAGTTTGCTGACTTAATTTGAACATTTTCTGAGGGCCTTTGAGCTCTTTTTTGGCCAGAAAAATGTCTGCTTGGGGATCCTCAGAGTCCTTGAATGCATCAACAGATGTTGGTCCTTTATAGCTGTGTAGATATATCTCATTGAACTTTTGTTGAGTTTCTACAGTTTAACAGGATGAAAGCAAGCTTTTGGACTTAAAAAACAAACAAACTGCAAATAAAAGAACTACGAAATCAAAAGAGTGAAATGTCTGAAAACATTTTTTAAAAGTATCTATTGAATTACATGGAAAGAAATCTATCAACATAAGGAAAGAGAGAAGGTATGCACTTGCTTTAGTGCAGTAAAAGTATTTGGGATAATTGTTTTCTCAAATAAGGGAGATTTGAGGGAGGTTTCTGAGGTTTGGCTTAAGTAGCTTCTCTGTATCAACTGTATAATCCTGTGTCAACACAACGTACACCTGGAGGATTCAATTAGTTAAAGTGGTTTTTAAGTATGTTTTTATATATATATATATATATATATTAAGAATTAGAATAAATAGAATAGAAATAATAATGAGTACTGTTTTATTTTTAGCTATTTCTAAGGTAGCATGGTAATGAAGCAGCATTTGTATTCAGATAGCTCAGGTTCTGCAGAACAAACTGGTTATTTGCTTGTATAGCTATATAAACATTTCTATGTACAGAGAGATTGAAGGTAAAACAAAAACAGATTCACCAGAGGCTTAAATGATGGCTGGTATGAGGAAAACCTTTTATTGTGTATGGCATTATTTTTTCTCTGCTTCCTCTTATTCTTAAATTACCTCGACACTAATTAACACAAGCTTTGTCTCCTCAAAATCCATAGACACATGCCATCGCTCCCCTTAATTTTCATTGTTTCCTTTCTTAGTGTGTTTTACAGCGACTCATACTTCTCACTCATTTATTTTTTGGCACTTTTCAATGCAACAACTGCTAATGACAACTTTGGACTATTAAACACAATCCCGTGTCAAATGCATGTCTGATCTTTTATCAAGACTTCATTATCTCCAAATTCAATATGGATTCTGGATAATAGCTTTGCGGCCCAGAGGCGGGGGATTTTCCATATTGATTGAAACTACTCATACCTTAACCATCAAGGCTATTTGTTCATGTTGATAAAAATGCAGTTATAAACTAAATTGATTTCAAATGATATCACTCCACTTGGTCATTTTTTACCTCTCATTTTAGTAATTGGGTTGGCTGAATAATGACAAAATCCTTTTGTGTGTTATTGAGTTTTCCAGTGATTTTTAGCACTCGACTTTTTCAGGCTGAATCTCTTTATTTTGCTTACAGCTGTGTAAGACGTACTGCCTGTCAGTACCGCTGGTTTTTTATTTTTTGTAAACATTTTTCATTAGCTAGGTTTATCAGTAACTTGAGTGGTACAACTGTTTGCTAGTGCATGATGAGATACTAATAAAATGATACATTGTGGAGCACAGATGGGTTTTTAATACAATTAAGCACAGAGCGGGCCATATTAACTGTGCTGCAAACATGCAGCAAAAAGTACCAGAAACATTGCCAAGAGATCAAGTTCAGTGAGTAATACCTACAGCAGACACCAGTCGGTAACACCCTGGCAACCATAGGTTACTAAAAAACCATAACATATTCGCTGACTGGTTGACGAGGAGTTGCTGGAGGGCTCTGACATTTCCGATAAAATATGTTGCAAAGTGGTAGATAGTGCTACACTGAAAACACAATTTTGATTGTTTTGGTCACTGCAGAAAGGACTTAGATTTGCCTACAAACTTTATGCAACTGCTGTCCAAGGAGTAGTTAAATAGTGAAGAGTGTGAAGAAAACCAGAAGTGGTGGCAAAATACCTTCAAAGTAAAAGTTCTGGCTTTTGAAATATGTAGTTTGAAGGTAAGGCGCAAGTTACCTTACAAACACCAAAGCGATTTTTTATTTTTGCTGAGAATGTAACCGTTTTAACATGAGAGTCTATTGGGTTTGACTTGCTTTTTGGGTTGGCTTCATTTTTCAGCCCCAAGGCAGTCAAGTTAAAGAATCTCACTCCATAGAAGCTGCAAAGCAAACATGAGGAAAAACACTGGTTTGAGGAGATTTCTGAAGACATTTGTGATGACAGCTTAAGTTGTGTTGACACATGCTCTATAAACACTGGACTATGCTTAAGGTGCATAGCTTATTTTATTCATAGTGAATTCCACAAAAAATTTTTGAGGTTCTCTAACTGTTTGACAGATTTAATGCTGGTCAAAGCACTCTGTGTGTAGCCTACCATATGCTAACCTTTTTTAATGGTTGCCCAGTCTCTTATACACTCATCTACTCCTACAGGTTTAACTCTGCATCAGTCAACAAATGTACAGAAGCCTTTTAAGCCAATTTTCTCTCCCAACACTACTTCAGTGCTTTCACTCACTTCTGAAGAGTTTTTTGATTGCTTTAACATCACTTGCATCAGTTCTCTTGATGCTGGTGCTCCTTTTATAAACGAAACGATCAACAACAAAAATCCTTGTCATGACTAAATGAAGCCACTTCAGTCAGTGGAGTGTAGAGTGGATGGCTTAATGTCATATCACGAACCGACATAATATTTTGAGTTACTTGTGAATACTCATCAGCAGCAGGATTTTTGAAGTTCCTTGAGTTCAAAATTCTTTTGTGTATTTGAAAGCAAACAGTGCAAACATTTCCACTCCACAGTTACATCTGCTTTTCAACAAAGCCATTTACATAAATCAGGAAAAACGCTTCCTTCTCATTTACCTACTGCTGTTACTTCTAAAGATGATAAGTGTCTTTCTAACAATGTTAACCCGCTCCAAAAACAGACACATCCCTCATTTCATACTTACAGAATTTAGAACTGCTGTGTGACAATTCACAGGGACATGTCATAACTCTGTGATCACAAGTTGGCATCTCAAGTTTAAAATGAATTCAACTCTCTGAAGGATAGGATATAAATTTAATTACTTTTGGTGCTCATCCCTGGATCTTGGATCTTGGATGGCACTAAGTGGAAATACTGTTTAACGCAGAATTGTGGGAATTATTATTGCGCCTCTCGATGCAGCGGGCAGATGTTTTCAGCGACAAAGCTGCAGAAATCCACTCTGGCAACGCAGCACCAAACTGCACACATAAAACATTAGCAGGAACTTTTCGCTGGCAGGTAATTTCATGAGAAGTGAGTTGAGACCAAAAGCAGGGCTAAAAGGCAAGTGACTATAAATAAATGCTAATGCTACTCTGTTCCTGATGGATGTGGAGTAAAGGGTGATAATATTTCACTGTTTTCTTCACAGCTTATTTAGATTGCTTCCAATAGACAAAAAAAAAAGTCATTCTTTTATTTTCATTGATCTTTTTTTTTCTTTTCCTAGCTGTAGATTTCAAAGATATAGACGCCTCTAGTTAATAACATCACACCGTCAGCCTAAACATCATTGTTTAATGCTCATGAAAGTATTATTAGCTTGGTTACGGGATGTTGATGTTTCCTGTTAATTACTCATATGGTGTGAACTCCATGGAGAAATGAAACCTTAAAAATCTCATAAAAAGGTTCGTTTCTGGAACATATCTAGGTTACAAAACACACTGCTAGGCTGCAATAGAGACATATGGGAAAACCAATTCACACAGAACAGTGAAAGGTTTTCATCTCCAGCAAGAGCCATTTTCTCTGAACCTCCTACTTAATGTTTTGACACCGTTATCCATGTAAATGCTCTGCACAGTGCTTATGAATACTGAGAGCTCTTTTTTGCACATGAATTGTCAGCGTGGTTGGAGATCATTTAATTCTTAGGAGATAGTGATTAACACATGCATTCATTTCAGGTTATGCACCTCTTTGATGCCAGCAAAGGGGAGAGAGACCAGAAGAGGAAGAGAGCGAGAGGGGGAGGAGAGATGAAGCGGGGAGGGAGGGAAAAGACGAAAGAAACACAAAGAGACAGGCAGAAAGCCACACAGGGAAGGGAGAAGCAAATCTCTCATAGCCATGTGTTACTGATGTGTGGCAATGTGCAGGAAAGAGGCTTCATTAACATTGTTGATTCAAGGCGCCGGCGAGAACACAAAGAGCACTTTGCATTACAAGCTTTTATTAAGAAAAGCCACGCATACAGCAACCACATATTGTACAACACAATTTATGTTAGATTTTCTATTTAACAGCATTGTCCTTCATTGACGTCATGTTCACATAAAAACTAGATTTGTTTACATTTCCGCACACTCGTAATGTTTTATTAATGGTAAATGTTTGAGAGGGGGATGGGTCATTTTGAAAGCTGGTGAAGATGGGTGAATAAATTATGTACACATGATGATATAGAATGAAAAAGGCCTTGGTACACATGGAGGAAAACGTTGAAAAGAGTGCGATATAAGAAATGCGAGGGAGGCTTCACGTTATAATTGAAAGATTCAGCCATTTAAATGGCTATTTAGACAGCCATTATCTTTATTTCTTCTGCCAGTCTCATACTGTATGCGGATATTTTCATCTCTTTAGTCCTTCTAATATGCCAGCACCTTCCTTTGGGTAAATATCTCATTGTTTTTAAAGGTCATGTTCCAAATACTGGCCCATAGCTTATGCAAAAGGGCAGATGTTCTTGAATGAGAGGTCATTTGCATCGAGTAATATCTGTCAGTACATAGTGTCTGTTATCTTCCAGCCACCCATTCAGCTTATCTGTTGTTATCTATCTAAACATCATCTTTTGAACATCAATGTAGGAAACTGCTGCCAGAGCTCAGAAGAATTTCTGATAAAACAAGGACTTCTTAAAAGCCTACACTTTGTCTGCCTCCCTAATATAGATTATCCGGTTGAAACAGACCACTAGTGACCACAAAGATATGCATTTTATGACCCTAGAGAGCCACAGAATGGGACACCTCTTATCAGGAGTAAATTTAAGAACAACAAGACGGTAAAGCTGCATTCCTGCACCATTCAGCGTCTGAAATAAAGAACCTTAAGTTTCCCACACACAGAGAACTTTACAGTAGATGTAGAACACTAAATATTACTCAAAACTGAGAACATCACACTCTTATGGATTACAATGCCTAAAAACACCCTCTCATTTAGCCCCTAAACCTATTAACATACACACTGATGAGAAGACAGCTACACACCCCGGGAACAGCACAGCAATCAATTCAACTTCTTTGTTTTTTTCTGTTCTTGAGCCTGATTGTCTCTGTGTTACAGGCACAGAAACGCTGATATCCCACTGTTTCCTTCGTCTCCTTTGCTCTAACTTGTTTTTATACAGAAATGTATATAACCCAAGATGATATTACTTCATGACTTTTATTATTATTTTTTTAATATGCTGGTATGCTTCAAGCATGATGTTTTGTGCCATAAGAATCCTAATGGTATCAAGACAGAAAATATGTACTCACTGAAAATGTTTAAACAGCGGTTTGAATTCTCCAACAGCTGCATTAAAGGTAAACTCTAAAGCCCCCTTTCTTGTGAATAGCCTCTGAACCCTTCATGGGGCTGTCCAAAGAAGACAGTCAACACGAACACATCCCTTGAATGATAAACACATTTTTTATTGCTCAGATGCTTCTTTGAATTTGCCCCAAAACTTTGCATTTAAAATGCCACCGTTTTGTATGCAACTTTGAGCTCCTTTGGTCAGCAACAGCTAGAAAGTCTCTGGTCCTGTCCTCCTGCCTAGCAACCTCCATCAAGATGCTGACACTCATTCTGCCTCACTATGGTTCGGCATCTGGCTTAGACACCAGCTTTCTGAAAAATGGAGAAGCATAGTGACACAGACTTTCAAAAACAAGAGTGATACGCATAGCTGTGTAACTACAGAGAGGTAAAAGTGATGAGCCATACCATGAAGATTATTATTTGAAATTATATCAAAGAGTTGTTGAATATAGGTTAAGGAGAGAGGTGACAGTCGGCAAGCGGCACTATGGCTTCATGCTGAAAAAGAGCAACATAGATGCTATGTTTTCTATGAGAGTGGTGATGGGAAAGCATAGAGAAGGTCAGAAGGAAATGTGGTATGTGGATCTAGAGAAAAGTGCATGATAGAAAGGAACTGTGGTAATATGTGAGCAATTCAGGAGTGGAAGAGAAGCACAAGATGCATTGGGACAGCGAGACAGTGGTGAGGTGTGAAGTGGGAGTGGCAGATGGATTCAGTGTGGGGGTGAGATTACATTAGGAATCGTCTCTGAGCCCCCTCTTGTTTGCGATTGTGAAGGTCAGGCTGAGACATGACGTCTCTGCGGACTAGGATGTTTGAAGATGACACTGTGATCTATAGTGAGAGCAGGGAATAAGTTGAAGAGAGTCTGAAGAGGTGGAGGCATGTTCTGGAGAGAAGAGGAGTCGGTAGAATAAAGCAGTAGAAGTGTGAATGAAAGGGAGACGAGTGCGTTTAAATACTTGGAGCTAACCATCCAAAGCAATGGACAGTGCTCAAGAAAGGTGAAAAAAGATTGTAGACAGGGTGGAGAGAGTGGAGGCGACAGTCAGGGGTAAATTGTGACAGAAGTTCAGCAGCAAAAGTGAAAAGAAAGGTTTTGCGCACGGTAGCGAGACCTGCTGCAATTTATGGTTTGGAGACGGTGACAATAAGAAAGTTTTCACCGGGGGTGACCAGAATAGATAAGATTAGACATAAGACCATCAGAGGGACAGGTTACGATGATTAGTTTGAAGAGGCAAGGTGGAGATGGTTTGGATATTGTACAAAGAATGTGGGAGATGGAGCTGCCAAGACCTCAGAGGAAGTTTGTGGATGTAGTGAAGGAGGACATCAAAGCAGATCAACTGTAGTCCATCAAATGTGTCTTAATGATAGAGCATTATTAGTCTGTTAACTAACACTTACCGACATTCCTTCCTGACTTCAAATATAGTAAACTTTAATAATATAGTAGCTCATTTCCAGTCTTACCGACCAAAGCATGTAAAGCACCCACATGCTCATACAACGTTTATAAAATTACACTACTGCGCAATGCTTTTTCCTGTTAGAGACAGGCTGATGTGTCTGCATCCGTGGTTCTGTTCTTTTCAGTCTAGTTTATTTGTTTAACGTCTTCATATTTTTGTAGTATTAGACTTTTATCTTCATTTCTAAAATCAATTGCTCTGATTGCAGTACAGTTATCTGTGTTTTTGATTGGGCAGATGCCACCAACACCACCCCAATCATGTGAATGTGCTCGTAGCTACATTGATAAAGCCCAGGTTAAAAATTTGTGCTTAGATTTGAATGACCCTGAATTAGATATTATATGTATCCCCCAAAAATGACCAGCAAAACCATCAAATCACACATACTACACATAACTAGATGAAGGTGAACACATACACACAAAACAGAAGTAAGCAAATGAATTGAAATTCTTATTGTATTTTAAAATGTATATTAATAATATATTAATATATGAACACTGAGGTAAAGAAAACAACAAACAAACAAACAAAAACTAGCTATTATAAATTATGAATGATGTTGCAGTTCTACTTAAGTTGGCAAGCAAATTGCACGTAAAACTTATTCTAATGGGAAACATATTAGCCAAAATAAATCATAAATTCATTACTCTCTAGCCGTTGCTTGCCAGGTGAAAATTACTTTGGCTATATTAAGTTTAATTTGTTCAAAATTAAAAGCAAACTCCAAGATGCAAAACAACAACAAACAAAAAAATCAGATAAAAAAATACTCTTAAGTACCTAATAAAGTTGTGGTTAAATACGTATTACTCTATTGCAAGATACTATGAACATTATATGTTTAATAGACCTGATCAGGTAAACAACAATCATTGTTAACAGAATCATTCAAGTGTTTAATTGTTACCAAGAGTGTGATTTCCTTTTATTCAGTAATGGTTTCTTAGTTACAGGTGTTTATTTTCTTGTAAGCTGCGCTTTCAGTTCCCATTAGGTTTTAAGTCTTGGTTACAGTTTGTTTTCTGCGAGTGTTTGTTCCCTTTATGCTACCTCCTGTGTCAAGGTCTATGTAGTCAGTGTTTCAGTTGTTCACTTCCTATTTTATCTCTGTTGTCATATGTTTCTTGTGTCTTGCATTTAATTTTGCTTCCTTTTGTAATTGCCTTGATTATTTTGAGCTATTTCTTGTTTCCTAGATGTTTCTTATCTCCCTTTTTTGCCTTAAGTATGTATTTATAGCCTCAATCTCCTTCAGTCTTTGTCAGAGTGTCTCACAGAGTGTTTTATCTCCCTTGTGCTGATCAGTTCCTGTTATAAAGTTAAAATGTACTTAATTCAAGTTTTTTGTGCAATTTGCGTATTTTTGATTCCTACTTTAATAAAAAAAAAAAAAAAAGGTCCGCTTTATGGTTCCCTGGTTTGCTGAATGTCCTTTGTTCAGGTCCTCTTTCTTGTTGAACATTGCCAGTATATTCTGTTGTTTTTTTTTGTTTTTTGTTTTACCAAACTTTATATAATAACAGAAAATGAAAAGCTGAATCTTTTTTAAGGTCACAACATGAAAATGCATTATTTTCATGTTGTTCAATATTGCTTTGTTGGATTGTCTAGTCTTGGATTTTAGTCATCATGGAGTCGATTTTGAACCTAAAATGGCTCATATATAGTAATTTACATTTATAAATACATATATGTAGCTTTTGTCTAGATTCCACTGTCACAGTTGGGTTTTGCACATTTTATGGTAAATTGTAATGTTAATTATACTGGCACACAATTTTCTAATAGATTAATTTATTATCTGCATGATATCCACATTTTATGCAAATCAAATATCTAATTTAATCTGTGTTAAGGTCATTTAATAGTATATTTAAATACCTAAGACCCTGATAACACATTTTGGCAGTCGTTATCTTTTTCCCTAATTTGTGACATCCAGTCCTTTCAAAAACATGGCCCACTCACTGTTTTGTATCTGTGTCTTTCCCAAGGGTTACTTAAATCTCCAGCTAATATATTAATTTGTAAGTGCACCTTGTAGAAGCAAGGAGCCCTTGATCTACAGCAATCTTTATAAATCAAGTTATCCAGTGTCCTTGAATGCTGATGGCTTGTACAGAGAGAAAAGAATGTAAAATGAATGCAAACATTTCCAGTGTGTGTTAGAATGTCGAACTGTAGTGAGTGTTTGCAGAAGAAGTCCATGCAGGATACTTTTATGACTTTAGAAAAAGGAAAATCCAATTTTCTTTTATCGGCTTTACTTGCATATATCCGTATATGATGGTGTATAGAGGAAATAGGATCTCAGGTAACATGAGAAGCGTGATGATGCTGGTATGGCCATGACTGGTCTGTCACTATGTGTGGACATACCGTGTGGGGGATGATGGGGACAAAGGAGGCAATTAGTTGGACAGAGCACTCGTAATACATTCTCAGGGGACCAGTAAGTCAGCCAGCTCAATGCTGCAGCCAGGTTCACTGAGCAATTAAGAGAGCTGGGAGAGTCAAAGTGGCTTAGCCTGATGCACTGCAGCATTGCACAAGTGTTAAGAGAAGAGGGTCACTTTCAACCCCTATCAGTCCACCTGTGTCTTAATGTACCCATCCACACTGGCTAGAAGAGCTGAGAACAGAGCCAAAGGGACAAGTGGGGCCAAATCAGTACATGGAAGGAATTATTCACCCCTTTCCCCATAACTATGTCTGACATATCCTTTGGCTGCTCTCCCAGATCACTAGCAATACATATATTTTTCGTTATATCCTTGCTATCCGCAGTTCCTTAATGAATTATTTATAGTACGGAGAGCAAGGGGGTAGCGCATTTACCTCGGAGTAAACATACCAATAAAAGGAGCAATGACTGCAATAAAATGATATGGAATGCATCATTTGCCCTTTTACCAAAATAGGTTTTAAAGTATTATAGGTCGTGCACCATCTTAAATTTTTTTTCAGAAATGGAAAACAATGAACTACATGAATTTTGATTAAAAAGATTTAGCTTCATTTTGTTATTTAATGAATTCCATCACAATTCATTTGTGATGTGCAAACAATTGATCTTAACTGTAATAATCCACTCTGCTGCATAAATTAAATCGATCAAATCCCCTTAAATATTTCATTTTCAGGTGCAGTTTGACCTCAGTGGAGTAAGAGCAAACATAGTCATTATATTTCTACTCCAGTTTCAGGTTTCTGCCAGATTTAAGTGGGTGTCAGATATTACCCATAGCTACCTGGCAATCAGAAACAACAATAAAATCCACATGTTACTGGAAGCATTTTAACATTTGCCCCAGGATAATCCTCAAAAGGTATTTTTTTCCTATTTTCTTTTTTTTTTTCTTCTTTTCCTACCAGTCTGTGAGACAAGCAAAATCATGAGAATGAAGGCAGTGATGCCCTAAGGGGAACAATTTCAAGCGTACCTGCAACACATTCACCTAGAAGTCCTTAGAGAAATCTGTGCTCCAGTTTACTGCTTCCACAAGAATGTGCAAAATCACTGCCCTCAGATGAGGAATCAGCTCTTTGTTAAATTTCATTAATTTTGGGTGAAAACCAGCTTCAGGCAAAGATCACAGCATCCAAATAGAACCGCATACAACTCTCAGCGAGATTTACACATGTAAAAGTGGCGATTTCTCCCAAATAAGAATCTGCATGAACTATTTGCTCTTTGAGATATTCTTGCTTCCAGTGTTTTAGAATTGCAAGATAGGGCAATGATGGGTCAAAGCAGCAGGACTGTTAATTGAAGTTGTACATAATAAAAGAAGGGGTTGAGGGGTGTGGGTAGAGGGGGCAGGGATATCTGTTAATTAATAATTGATCAAAGAGCCGTTAAATTGAAATGTGTTTGCATCAATTAATCATGTCCACAGATGCCACTAATCAGCCTTTTCCACTGTAGTATCATAGCAATCCTGCAAACTACATATTTGTGCTGAGCCTAAGCCCTCATTCATCATGTTTTAGCGTGCTCTTAAAGCTGGCTTCCAGTCTGTGACAGAGTGATTAAAACAGTATTGCCATTGAGCGCTTTAGGCTTTACTCACAATCTCCTCTGAAAATTGGTGGCTGTCTCTTCTATGTGTACAGTGTGAAACTTGATTACCATGTTTCTACGAGCTATTGATATTCTTTGAACCTTAACCGGGCAGTGAAGCAATCTGTCACAGTTGCCAGTGACAGTTTTACTTCTCACACTGTTTAGTTCAATCACTGTCACACTCTGCAAAATTACCTGGTTTTTAAGGGGGGTGGACTTCCATTGGCAGTTAATGAATGCCAGACAAACAAATTAAAAAAAACCCATAGTGTTAAGGATGACGTCTTGATTGCATCCTTTATAATTACCATTAATAAACATTGAGATGTGTGTATGTATACACACCGGCCAATAACCTGCTGGGTACTACGTGGATGCTCCTGTCATGAATTATGGTTGCTAAGATGAATAGGCACATTGTTCAATAACCAAGCGGGGCACAGAAAGAGATTGTCAGGAATACCAGAGGAGCGAAACACCGGCTACTGGTACACAGAGTAGTCGCCCTAGACTAGGCTGACCAACCTGTGCACTGCCTGGATTGGTTACAAGAAGGCCAACAATTGATGCCCCACACCTGGATCCTGGAATACCTAGAATTGTACAAGATCAACAGGACCCTTAGAGCCTTCATCAGGAACTCAATGGGGATGTACTTCAAGCCCATAGCACAGATTTCCATCAAGTGCAGGATCTACCAAGGAGATGCGCTGTCCCCCACTGCTGTTCTGCATAGACCTAAACCCAATGAAATCATTGACAAGACTGGCTACAGATACCGGCTACAGAACGGAGAAATCATCAGCCACCTCCGGTACATTAATGACATCAAGTTATATGCCAAGAGTGAATGAGATATCCATTCACTGATCCACACTACCAGGATCTACAACTAGGATATCGGAATGTCATTCAGATTGGAGAAGTGTAGTCGGATTGTAACAAAGAGAGGGAATATAGCCAAAACCAGAAGGCAACATCAGAGGCACTGAGGATAGCTACAAGTACCTGGGAATCCCACAGGCAAATGGGAACCATGACAAGGCTGCTAGGAAAGTTGCAGCCACCAAGTACCTACAGAGTGTCAGGCAAGTCCTGAGGTGTCAGCTGAACGGTAAGAACAAGATCCGGGCTATTAGCACCTACGCCCTGCCCATGATCAGGTACCCTGCTGGAATAATAAGCTGGCCAAAGGAGGAGATAGAAGCCACTGACACCAAGACAAGGAAGCTCTTGACCATGCATGGAGGGTTTCACCCCAAGTTCAGCACCCTGAGACTGTATATGCTAAGTGGAAGGAAGGAGGCTCAGGACTAGTGAGTGTACCACATATCAGGATGAGACAACAAACACCCACGAGTATATCAGAAAGATGGCCCCAACAGACCGCATGCTCAGTGAATACCTCAGGCAGCAGAAACCCAAGAAAGAGAAGCAAGGGGAGGAATCATCATGGAAGGACAGGCCCCTGTATGTACCGCCAGCACACAGAGGAAGTGGCTGAGATCCAGAAATCTTACCAGTGAGTGGATAAAGCTGGACTGAAAGACAGCTCAAGAAGATGTGGAGGGTGAATGTAACAGTGGTCCTAGTGGTAATCGGAGCACTCAGTGCAGTGAACCCCAAGCTAGATGAGTGGCTCCATCAGATCCCAGGAACAATCCAAGACTTCTGTTTAGAAAAGAGCAGTCCTAGGAACAGCAAAGATACAGTGCAGGACCCTCACGCTCCCAGGCCTGTGATAGAGGACCCGAGCTTAAATCATAAAGACTGGGGGAATTTATTATATTCAACCTCCAAAACACAGTGTCAACAATTGGCACATATACTGGTACTCAATACTAATGAAGACATATAACTGTTTATGTGCAAAAATGTCTTCATATTTGATATGATAAAACCAAACCAAATCACGCATACTGCTCTGAAAAATCAGTTTTGACAACACTGGCTGAAATGCAGTCCCAAACCATGGCAGAGCCTCCACCATGTTTTACAGATAGCTGTAGACGCTTACTGTTACTTTAAATTTTCCTAACCTTAAATTGGATTCTTCTCTCCATGAGACCCATTGCTACCAATTTTCAGTGTAGCGCTTCTTTAATGTAGCAATTTTGCAAAATAAGTGGGAACATCCGGCTGCCAGATTCCATTTAAAATTACTTCTTTGCTAAGTTATTTTTTGACACAACACTTGTTAATTTCTTGAGTCAGATGCTTTTTTATGCTTGAATTATTCATAGGTCTGTGTTAATTGGCTTAACAATTTGTGGACTGCACCTGCAGTGTGTGTTCTGTCTTGGTTTGATGATATTTATTAGAATGTGTTAACTGTAGTGAAGCTATGAGGAAGTCTTTAACTAATCATATGCCCAAGCTGCAAAGTGCCCATCTTTGTAAAAAGGATTTATATTGTTTCTAGAGCAGTTTTAATTGCTGAATTGTTCTCTTTTCTATAGACAGAGAGATAAACACATCAATTAGCAATAACTCACTTTTATTTTTAAGTAGGATTTTTTTACATTCTCGGTTCTCTACTCTGACTTCAACTTCTTCACTAAGTTACCTGAGGTAATAACACATTTCATGTGATCAAACATGTCACCTCCGTCTAATCTGCTTGAAATCTGAGCCCCCATGTTTAATTAAGATGAAAGCACAAAATGCCTTTTCATATTTACTACATCAGTGAACATTCAGGTTAATCCAAGAAGGGATTATCTCCCCTCACTGAGAGTGACCATTCATGTAATACATTCAGAGTCCTGTTGCGTTACAGGATAGCCCGGCCAAGAGTCATAATAGTCACTCCCATTAAGTAATGTTAAGAAATGCTCCCATCATCTTTATTTAAAGTTTAATATCTCCAGGCTGAATCTCAGGCCTGTTGACATAAAAATGATCAATGACAGTAGATCGGCCCCATGGGAAGTGCAAGATGCACATCACATGATTAATGGCTTTCCAAGCTGTCATGAACTATACTGGACCAATAGAGTGAAGGCTTCATAAATCATAAGTGTCTCGACACATGAAGTTTGGAGCATTTTACAAAAAACATTTGGTACATTTTTGCACTACTCTTAGGAACGTGACAGGATCAACCCCTTCTTTGTGCTTACTGTCTTTCGTTGACAGTATTGGTATTGCAAAATGCCTCTAGTCTAATGATGAATTAAACATAAAATTTAAGAGTACAAATACGATGTCCCCCAGGAAAGTCTGTCATGTGCTGTCGTGCACTAATGAATGTCTCCTAAACCTGCATTAAGTTTTTGCCATGAGAGAGGGGAGCCTCCGAAACAGAATCAACAGAGCCTTGATATACCATCGACTTATCAAGTGCTTAGGGCTAAAGTATTAGTAGAAATTTGGCTGTTTACACATTCAACAAACACCGAGCTACCTCAACATCCCACTGGAGTCTTTATTTCCCTTCTACCTGTCAAATATAAGCCCAATATTGAGTCACCACATGTCAGTCCTGGTTTGGTCCATGAATCCCTGAAGTGAAAAAATAAAGAAAAAAGAAAAGAAGGGGGTACTGCTGGGTGTTCACTTGAAAAATAACTTTGAAAGTTCTAATTTTAGCATTGTAGTACCCGTTGATGTTGCTATGGCTACTTTGATGCTGGCCTATGTGAGTCGTTATTTCCTCACAGAAGAAGATCACATGGTTTATCTTTATAACTATCTTTATGAAGCAGCTATTGTAATATTTAGTCTGACTCAGATTTCCTTTGACGATCATTCGGCTGCTTGGGCTGCAGCCCCCGCGACCCGGCCCCTGATAAGCGGCAGAAGATGGATGATGGATGGATCATTCGAAAGAAAAAAAAATCTGGAACTAGTCCTGTTGCAATCCCAAAATATATAACAAGCCAGCCACAAAACAACAAAGTCATTCACATATTAAACCAAGACCTTTCAGCAGACAACCAAAAACTGTTATTAATATGAAGGAGTCAAGAATTAAATCGAAGTTGCCATGGTGCATTACAGTAATCATGTTTGATTTAGGATGGTCACTGCACTCAGATAAAACCTGTTCTTTAATCTGTTGGTTCTTGTTTTGATGAACCTGTAGTGTCTATCAGAGGGCAACAGGTCAAACAGCAAGTGTTCAAGGTGAGATCTGCCTTTGTTGATTTTTTTAGTCTCCAGATTGGCATCTCTTCTGTATTTAGTATATTCTGGATAACCTTTTCATCTGCTGCAGAGCATCTGGCATACCGCACTGTTACATAGTAAACCAGGATGCTTTCTATGGTGGAGCAACAGAAGGCCACCAGCAGTTTCTCATCCACACAGCTCTTCTTGTTGGAAATGAGGAGGTCCTGAGGAATCATCGCCCCTCTTTATCTCCACTGATGATCAATAAAGTCAGTCGATAACAACAGCATCTTATGTGGTGCCCTTAAAAGCAGGACACAGTAAAGTTGGTCACTTTGGTGTGCAGTCCATCACTTTCTTGCTACAATATTTTTGCAACAAAATCCCCCAAAGTGCATTTAATTCTCAAAATTTCACTGGTGATTACAAGTGTCTAGAACAAAAGTGCATTCTCTCTCTGTCTGTATTTCTTACAAATGTCTTTACCTCTTGTTATATTAACAATAATAAACTTGAAATGCCATACCATTCTTTTTTTTTTTTCTGCACTGGCCTTGCACACAAATTATTATGGTGCCATGTGTTCACAGTAAATCTCCTCTATAATGACCGGGAAAGACAAATAAACAGGGGTAGCGGCATATCCAGCCACAAATCATCTACACATATTTATGCACAAGTTAGTCAAACATATGTGTGTGGGTTCACATCCTGTACACAGAGCAACATGAGGAGGTGATTTAGAGGGAGGCAGAAAAGAGGAAAGTGAGAGCTGGAGGTCGAAATTAATAGAACTCTGAACCTTTATTAACACTGTACAATAGTGAGGCCATTATGATTGTAATTATACTCATTAGCTGTATATCGCCTCTTCCATCCTCTACAGGATGATGTGCAGCTCTATTGAGAGCCATCAGCTTCTTATGTGTTGTGAGCATATGGTAAATTTAATGATGGGGGAAAATAAAATCATAAAAAAAAATCACAGCATAAATCTGCAGCAGTTGTTTATCTGACCAAGCTTTTGGGAATACATATGTTTCCATTAATAGTGTTAAATATTCAACAAAATGTTACTCTTTATTACTTTTAATTGCCCACATTTCTGGGAAAGCCAGAAAGCCAGGTTATTACTTTCCTGTGATTTAACTGTAAGCATTACATGTTTCACTCTTTATTGTCAAAGTCTCCTTAAGAATGGCCACGGCTGATTCTTCTTTCAGAACTCTAAACTGTAAAAAAAACAAAAAAACAATTAAAACAAAGGAAGAATATTCTATCCTGATTTTTATGTTTTTTTAACACAGCTAAAAATTTGCCTATTTCTTAGATGGCTTGATGAATAACCTTGCACTGCTCTCTTCCACCCTCTACTCAATCCGAACAACCGCTTGTGTGAGTTTATCAGTTTTAATCGAACACGGCAAGGTCAACACACAATGAAGAGCAGCTACTATCACAGAGTGAATCTGCAGGAATGTTTGCCGAAGCCAAGAGGCAAAACACAAAAACACAGGAAAGACATCACAACTAAAAACACTGCATGTCAAGATGTATTAAAAGCAGTTCACGAAGACCTGGGAAATAGAAATGCACTTTTACTGCATGTTTAACACATGCTTTCATGCCAAACGTCCATGTCTGATATTTAGTGCAGTCTTTTTCACGTTTTCTTATATTTATTTTTAGAACATAGTGATACAGTTGAAACCTGAGGGTATCCTGTACTCCACTGGCCAGTGTGTGTTGAGGTTTATTTAGCCCTGCTGGGATCCTAAATAGATAAGCTGTTATAGACAATGGATGGATGGCTGAAGTCTCCCTGGAAAGAAAATGTGGGCTATCTGTCATGAGAAAGGGATTTTAGCAGACATTCCCAATCATAAAATGTGTATTTTGGTATAAATGCTATTAAAGAAGACTTTCTCTAATCCTAAGATCATTATTAGCTGACTTTTGTTGCAGCTAGTTCAAGCAGGAAGCAACATAAAGGACTGTGAAAGCAGAAACTAGGACTTAAGAGCATATCACAGTTTGTCAAGTCATATGTAGCCCTTTCAATTGCATTTTCATAACGATGTAGTAATAGTCAGATATTACAAGCAACAAGAAGGTAATAATGCAGAAATGGCAAGCTGGTAGAGTAATGTTACACTGATATTTATGTAATTGGAGAATTAGGGGCAAAAAAACTTTGGCAATAATGTAAAGACAAACATATGCTTATGAGCTAAAACCAGTTAGTAATATAAAGTAATATATCAATAACAATAAAATAGTAACATTGTATTTGAATTTTTACATACTGATTTCGAAGTGACAGTAAAGCAGGAAGCTATATAACGCACAGTGAAATCAGAAATCAAAAAAACGTTTGCTTAAGAGCAGATCACAGTTTCCTATTACTAAATGTAAAGCACAGAAACAGAGCGCGGCCTCGCAGGCAGAAGCTGGTTTGGTAAAGTGACCTGTGCTTGATCTTGATAAGAAACAGTGGTGATACCTGGCATCTCAGTAAACAACCACTTGTTACCACATTGATCTCAAATGACACACCAATGACAGAAAAACAGTCCGCTGCCTTCTAAAGCATCCTGTCGCTGAGAAGTAATAAAGAAAACAATGAATGGTGTTGTGGATGTCAGAGCAGTGGCGAGCAAGGTCCAAAACATTATTATTCCTCGACATCTGGGTTTTTTTCTTCTTCTTCTTTTGCCTTAAAGTCACACTGAAGTAGGAGACATATCTTCTTTTGAAAGCTATCGTGAGAAGTAGCTGTAACAGCAAGTGTTAAGGAAAACTTACCAAATGGACAGCGCAGCACAAAAAAACTGTAGCAGGAAGGCTGCACAAAACAGAGCTTTAGCTACGGCAAAGGGTGCCTTGAATGTAAACTTATGCATACTTGGAGTGTAAATCATGTGCGATGTGGCATTGCATTTTAATTTGCCTGCCAGAAGTGGCTTACAGGCATTTTAGCTGAAATAAAACAGTATTTTGGAATAGAATAGAAAAAACAAACAAACATAAATCTATATATATATAATAGGCGTATTTCTTGTGTGTCACTGGTAATTTATCCACATGTATTTTATGTCATACTGGACATTTAAAATTCTTTGTTTGCTGATTACTAGAATGTGAGCAGTTCCCTGGTATTTGCACAATAAGTTCTTACATGTGTGAAAAATTAAAATTCTTTAATTAGCACGGTTTTCTGTTCACTGGTGCAGAAGTCTCTGAAGGAGGGAGCCCGGACACAACATTGTCAATGAGCACTGTGTCTCAGGCTGTCAACGAGAAAGCCTGATTGTTTGATTAGAGAAGACTGGAGGACAAACACAAACCAAAAACATCTCTTAGTAGTGATTAATATTGAAGGAGCTTGGACTTCCATCAGCTTTTTTTTTTTTTATCATATCAGATCATTTCTGTCAGACTGCATTCCAAAATAAGTGAATCAATAAAGCTGAAAATGAAAATATAAAAATACTGCAGATGAAACCAGGCAACATAGAGGGAAGAGAATACGGTCTCTTGAGATGAAACAACAGTCAGCAACAACGGACACTTAATGCTGTGGAATCTGCAAAAAAATGTGCTTTCAATGTCAAGTGTAATATAATGACAACTTATATGATCTGTGTATTACAAGTTCTCTGCCGCTGTTACTGATTCCAACTTGACCTCTGACCTGCCACTAGATGCCACTACTCACCAGATGCCCCTAGCATTTCATTTCTATTCCCCACCCACTCAAGAACTCATCTTGTATGTGTGTGTGTGTGTGTGTGTGTGTGTGTGTGTGTATACATGTTTAGACATCTTTGTGAGGACAGATAATTAGCAAGTCAGCAAGTATAATTGTGAGAACCAACAATCACTTACGGGGACAAAATGCCCATCCCCGTGAGTTTACAGACATTGGACTTCCATAAGCAATTATGTTTTGCTTAGGTTTAGGCGAAGAGTCAGGGTTAGGCATTCATTTCCAATGGTCAGGGTAAGCAGCTAGGGAAAGCATTATGCCAATTAGATGTCCTCAATAAGATATGAAAACGAGTGTGTGTGTGTGTGTGTGTGTGTGTGTGTGTGTGTGTGTGTGTGTGTGTGTGTGTGTAAGAGAGAGAGAGAGATAGCAAAGTTGGCCTATTGTAGCCACTGTGAATAATGTAGTTTATAGAAATTGTCAGCATTTGGATCAAATTATACATCACAAATTTACAGCCTTTTAATGAAAATAGAAATGAATTGCATTAAATGCGCCTGTGGTGAACGTTATACACCAAAGACAAAGGCAACATTTGACGACCTCCCATGTACCCTTGACACCTCAGTACATATCAATAAAGATGTGGTTTGATGAGGATTAGAACAGGTTCCCAAGGGCAGCCCTCGCTAACTTCTGATGCACACCCAGTCATTCTGTTCTGGAAACAGAAATATGAACTATGACAAAAATCACTCAGAAAAGAGTATCAAGGGTTACCCCCTAGCAGTCTCCAAGGGGGAAAAATTTAAAGAGTGTTTTCAATCCCTGGGTGGAGGGCGGGGCAGATTTTTATGTTCGTTCACAGCCATGTTGAACATACCGATTTCCAGACACACCTGTTGTATGGTTATATTTTTTGCATACTTTCTTGAATGTTCTCTCCCTCAGCACAAACCCCCCCAAAAAACACATTCGAAGCCTGTCAGAAAGTGGCAGGAAAATTAGTCAGGAGTCACAAAGTAGCAGTGAGTTCTGAAAAGAGGAGAGAGAAGAGTGAGATGGGGCAATGGAGAGGAAAAGAGGGGCGTTGGATGGAGAGGTGTACTTTTAACTCCATGCATTTATACACACACACAGTGCGGCAGCAGCAGCCGCCTGCCGTGGAGTCGCTTGCAGAGTAAGGCTAAAGTCAGTGGAGCGAAGGATGAGGTGGAAGGATGGAGTGAAGGACTGAGGCGTGAGGGGGTGGTGGTGTGGTGTGGCATTTGCGGGGTGGGGTGGGGTGAGTGAGGAAACGTAGCAAATCTGAAGTGACATATTGGGACATGCTTTGACTCACCCCGCAATAATACACTGATCTTTCCCTCCTTTTTTTTATCCCATCTGTCTTCTTTGCCCGTCAGGTTTGCTTACAAAAGATGTTATTTTCACCCACACACCCCCACTCTCCTCCCACACAACTTCCCTCTTTGTTGCTCGCTTCACCACCATTCCTGTGTTCCTTTAAGTTTTCCTTTACCTTGTGTTTTCTTTCTTTTCTGTTTTTTTTTTTGAATGCTGACATTTTTTTTCTTTTTAGCTTCTTTTCAACCTCAAGCTCGCTGCTCTCAAACACTTCCCCCT
>VURO01014715.1:0-10817 GCA_015108175.1 Pelvicachromis taeniatus | reverse complement strand
TTTTTTTTTTTTTTCGTTTTTTTTTTTTTTTTTTTTTTTTTTATATTTGGTTGATTGTTTAGCCCTAATCTAAACTACCGTGGGGAAAATGGTGGGATTCTATAATATGTCATAAAATACTTTAATTTGGAATTTTTTAAAATTAATATACCTTCTTGTTGCTGTTCTTGTTTACTTTATGCTGTTTGTCTAATGCTTAGCCACACTTGCTGTTCCTTGCTCCCACATAAAATTTGATAATAAATGACAAACTTTAGAATATAAAAGTTTATACTTTATATGAATAATTATGCTGTGCAGCGATCACTTATTGGGTGTATGTGTTACACAACGAGATACAAATTTTTGTTGGCATATTTTTACCCAAACTGCCAAATACTGGCAAAATTTTTCTTTTTCTTAGAAGACTTTAATCATTTTGCCTCTGACATTTAGCGCAATGATTGATGGGAAACAGGGAGAAAGACGACATGACATTCTGCCTAGGCCCCCCAGCTGGGTGTTGAAGCACAGATGCTGCATTTATGTGGTCTGCATTGCCCTTCTAATGTGTCATAGTCTGTTATATTTAAATGGGATATGTCATTCACTAATCGCTGCAATGCTGGAGTTGGTTAAGTCTTCAGGTCCGTCTTCAGGTGGTTTATATGAGTGGTTTAATTAGTTAGAAATTCTGAACAGTTTTTGCATTCACTATATGAAATGCTGGAGAAGTGGTGACCTCATTCGAGCAGACTGCTTCTGCACATTACAGCACACATTTATGATGTTCTGTAATAGCATAACTCTCCTGCAACCTATGATGGTGCCCTCCTCACTGCTCACCTCTTTGCTGGGCTTATAAAAATTTCATAACATTCCCCAGCCAACCAGCTTTAAGCTTTGAACATCACATCTGCCTGCAGGATGTAATCTAAGTTTTCCTGGTTTGTGGGGTTTTATCGTCACTTTCCAACCTTTGCTCTGCTCTGCTTAGTGCATGGTTGCAATGGGTGATGAAGTTGAACAGCAACTGGGTTAAGACAAGTTGATCACTTTGTCATTAAGTTTGCCTACTAATTCGTGAATGAACACAACAAATACAACTATTGATTATCACAAAAGCGATAAACTCAGCAGTTGTGGTTTACACAGGGTTTATTTGAATGTTGTTGATTATTTTGTTGTTAATTGGCTGGCAAAATTCAATTAATTTAGTGTTATGAGGAGGAAGCATTTGTTTGGTAAAATTGTCTGGCTGTAATTATTCATTCTTATTCAATTTTTATTATCACCCTGTTGCGAAAAAACCCACACTTAGCACCATTTCTTTATGAAAAATGCCAAAGATAACATGATTTAACAGACCTAAAATAGTGTTTCTTACATCAACAGGTTAATTCTCAAAACACCATAAGCCAAAAACCTGGGATTTCTTAGCACGGTCTGCAGCATGTCCTTAATAATTTTAAGGAAACTGGTCAAGTGTCAGGCCTAAAAACTCTTTCAGATACTGTTTATGTGCTGTAAAGTCATGTTCATAAGAAACGGGAAACAATCAGTAAAGACCTGACACTGGACCTAAGAGATGTATCTGACCCTTTAGCTGTCCTACTGTTCACTAAAGCCTTATTAGAAATGGCCTCAGTGGAAGTGTGGGTGTCAAGAAGACTGAAAATCATGGCAACAGGTCTTATGGAGTGATTAATTCAAACTTGGAATTTCTTGTCCAAATCATTACATTCCATATGTATGGAAGAATTCAAATGTCTTACAGTGGTGTGAAAAAGTGTTTTTTGCATATTTGTCACACGTACGTGTTTTAGGTCATTCAACATTGGACAAAAGTAACCAGAGTAAATACAAAATGATGAGTTCATTAATTAAAGGAGAAAACCATCCAAACCTACCTGGTCCTGCATGAGATAAATAATAAAAGCAAACCTGTTAAATGAAGGAATCTCTTAAATAGAACCTGTCTGACAAAGTGAAGCAGGCTATCATGCCATGATCTAAAGAAACCGCTGAGAAACAAAGTCACTCACATCTATCAGTCTGGAAAGAATTATAAAGCCATTTCTCAGTCTTTGGGACTCCAGTGAACCATGGTAAGACCCATTTTACACAACTGGAGAAAACCTGAAACAGTATTGAAGCTTCCCTCGAGTGACTGGCCTACCAAAATTACTCCAAGAGCACACCAATGACTCATCCAGGAGGTCATGTCTCAGTTAAGGTCAGAGTTCAACAAGAAAGAGACTGGGCAAAAATGGCATCCATGGGAGAGGTTAAGGAGAAAACTGCTTATCACCAGAAAGAACCCAAAGGCGTTTCTCACATTTGCCAAAAAACATCTTGATGACTTTTGGGAAAATAGTCTGATGAGAGCAGGTTTCCCCAACCTTATAAACAGTGCATTGCACAATAACTGAAACCAGCCCACTGAATGAACAATGGGCTGTGAGGACAGTTCCTCGACCATTAATATGCAAATTGTCATGACCATTGATGAACAACCACTGATCAAAGACCACTGATCAATGGCCATGAGTACCACTCACAGAGAGCTGGGGAATGGCTGCAATCATAGCATTGTAAGATGGCAAAAGACGTACCCTTAGGCCCCCTCCTCGATTCAGAGTTGGTCTTTCAAACAAACTCTGGCAAAGCAGATGGGACAACACAGAAGAGCTAACTCATCAGACCAGGATTCCACAGTCTATTTATACCTACAGGTTATGTGCACATTCCTGGACAGGGAGGAACGCTGGTTTGAGTGGGGAGTCAAGGAGGCCATTTATGTGAAAAGGGAAAGGCCATCTCTGAATCGTGGATGGGGCTTAAGGGTACGTCTTTGGCCATCTTACATTACTATGATCGCAAACTTTTTGGAAGGTTTGAGTCCCATTACATCCATTGTAACACAGCATTTCAGAAAAACCAAAAATAAAATGTGGTGGTAGTGTGGTGGTCTAGGGCTGTTTTGCTGCCTCAGAACCTGAAAGACTTGCTGTGGTAAATGGAACCATGAATTCTGCCCTCTACCAAAACATCCTGAAAGAGAATGTCAGCCATGTGTTCGTGGCCTCAAGCTGAAGAACACTTCTGCAGCAAAACAATGATTCAAAACACGCTAGCAAGTCCACCTCGGAATGGCATAAGAAAAACAAAAGGAAGACTTTGGAGTGGCCTTGTCAAAGTTCTGACCTGTATGTGATTGCGATGCTGTGGCGTGACCTTAAAAAGCCAGTTTATGCCGTACCCCCCCCCCAAGGTGGTTGAATTGCAGCAATTCTGTAAAGATGAGTAGGACAAAAATTCTTCACAGCACTATAAAAGACTCGATGCAAGTTTTCACAAACGCTTGATTGCAGTTGTTGCCAGTTATTAGGTTTAGGGGGGAATCACTTTTTCACACAGAGCCATGTAGCTTTGAACTTGTCCACCTCTCAGTAACAAGCATTTTATATTTACGTGTATTATCTTTGTGTAATATTAAAACTTATTTGATGATCTGAAACATTTAAGTGTTTAGAATACAAAAAAAAATCAGGAAGGGGTCACTCTATATCTCTATATGGTAAATATACATACGACATGGCTGAAGACTTTTGCACAGTACTGTCCACCGAATCCATAAAATCTTAATGAAAAACATCAAATAAACTGCATCCTCAGACTGTAAAGTCAAACAGTATTCAGAAGAAGAGATGAAATTAAATATTGTCATGTTGGCACTGTAACTGATTAAATCAGTTTCCCTGTGTGGATAACTAAAACCAGCTCATTCAACCTTTTCCTGAAACAAGGTGAAGTCATTGTCATGAGACTTTATTTTAACTGAGTTGTTCTTCAGATTTACATAAAACTTCTTTTCAGCGTTAATGACAAGAGTCTTACAGTGAAAGCAACATCTGAATCCTGCAATTGAATGCTCTGTAAGATATATTCACAATTAAAATGCATAAAATTCTGTTCTGAATCCTGACATCAATCTCAAATATGAACTGTAAAACTGTCTAAAACTATTTTTCATTGGCTGCTTTATTGCTTCTTTGACAATTTCATTTTAACTGCTCTGTCTTCTTATAACGTTAAAAAAGACAAAAGCATGCCTAAAGACCGACTGTACTGAAAGCTAGAAACATTTAATGATAATTTGTCCTTACAAGAAGTTTTGCAGTAAGCAAAAACATATCAGTAATATGTATTTGTAAAAAAGAGGCGCTTGTGACACAGTGATCATATTGGAAGAAAAAGAAAAGGACAAAGGGATTTTTTTCTTTTCTTTTTTTTCCTCCTTTGGATGCCAGCTCGAATGGGCAATAGATTTTGAAGAAATAACAGCTTCTAAAGCAACAAGCAGGCAGAGATGAAGTAGAGAATGAAACTGTGTACGATGTTTCGATCCAAACTCAGCATGACCTGCCTTGAAGAACAGCAGGATCGCCCTTAAAAGAAAAACAATAGAAAATAACTGAAACACAATTAAAACAAAACCTGTTTCATTTTGAACATATAGTACTCCATGTGTTAAAAATTTCACAGTGATTTTAAACTGGTTATTTTAATTAAAGCAACCAGAGTAACGCAGGGGAAACAAATGTAAGGTATTTTAAGGACACAGAGGAACATTAAGTGAAAATGGCAACAATAGACTCTGCACACCATGAAACAGAGACGGAGGGAGAAATACAGGAAAGAACAACTAAGGTGCATCTTGGCTGAGGTGTAGCACTGGTGACTGACACTATTTTTAAATGATTTTGAATGATGATTTCATTTATTAAGAGGAAAAAGTTCTCCAAATCGTCCTGGGTCTTTGTGAAAAAGTAATTGCCCCCTAAACCTGACGACTGGTCGTGCCACCCTTGGTAGCAAGAATTGCAGTTAAGCATTGACGATAACTGTCAATGAGTCATTCACATGGCTGTGGAGGAATTGTGGCCCCCTCCTCTTTGCAGAATTGTTTTATTTCAGCCACACTTGAGGATTTTCCAGCATGAGAAGAAACTCAATCCAATTTAATTTCAATTCAGTTTTATTTATATAGTCCCAAATCACAACAGCAGTTTCATCGAGGCACTTAAGTATTGAGTTGCCTTTGCAGCATGCTTTGTCTTATTATCTGTTTGTACTGTTAAATACTGTCAGTTTTGCAGCGTTTGGCTGAATCTAAGCAGAGTCTAGCCACTTCATCCTGCTGTTTCTATGAGCAGTAACATAATCAATAAACACTAGTGCCCTGAATTCACTAGCTATACATGCCCATGTCACCTCCATCATGTTTGACAGATGATGCTGTATGCTTCAGATCATGAGCTGTTCTTTTGCATCTAGATTCATGAAGGTGTCCACCTGATTGTAGACCTTGACAATGATACATCTTCATAATCATCCACTTTAGTTGTCTTTGTGATCTTTCAGCACTTTTTGGTGTTTTATTGTGTATTTGAACAACTCTAAACTTTTTTCCTACCTCTCTGGTAGGTTTATTTGGGATTTTCAGTTTATTGATAGCCTCCTTTACATTGGCATTTGCATGGCTTTAAACTCACATTGATAACTCCAATGAAAAGATACCAAATTCAAATTTACACAAAGGTCCAAGATTTGTGATGGAATTATGAGCGAACATGAAGCTGCTTGTCATTCAATTATTAAATTGCTTTTGTTGCCTGCTTTTGTTAAACCTGCACCAAAAAAATGTAATTGTTTAAAAATATGATTAGCATGTGTAACTGGACACAACTAAAACTTACAAATACCACAGTGTGCACACACAGTCTCGAAGCTCTTCTTTGCTTTTTACTAGCGTCAGTGTAAGCCAAGTCTAAGCTTCATGAACCACTGAGGTTAACTGCCTGTTTGTGGTCTGTAGTAGTCCAAATCTGGTGTTTTACTCAAAGTGAAATCCTGTGGTTTGCTAGGGAGAGTTTCTGAATTTTCTTTTTCATTTTTGTTTAAAGCCAGTTTGAAGAATTTCTCTCTAATATTACAAAAATAATATGCAGAGAACTCAGACAAGCCTCTTGGATCTTTGAATAATAACACTAATCTTTTAGTTAAGGATATGTAACCATTGTTGCATTACATTGATTTCATTCAGATTGAAAGTTCAGTTGGAAATTGAAGAGATTAAAGTCACTTTCTTATAGAAATTTCCAGTCACTGGGGTTGACAGACTTTTCATTTTCTAAAGGAGTAAGAGTTTACTTTGGTTTTATAACTTGTCTTTCTAACATTGTAAATTAATACCAAGGTAATGCCATGCTTTGGAAAGCAGTATGCTAAAACACTGATCAGGCTTATATGTGTTATTAGACAGAAGAAGTGCTGAAATGAAGTACTGTTAATATACCCTAGATTCTTTAAAGGCGCCTCACTGGAACCTGCTGTGCTTTCTTGGTGATGTTACAGGCTGTCTTTCCAACATTTAAGGAAACCAGTCGATTATCTGCCTTCATCTCATTTACCCATGTATAAAAATATTCAATATATAGAGTAAAAAAAATACTTTAAAAATAATCAAAACTTAAAATTGACTTTTAGGCTCCATTAGTAAGAAAAAAAAATAGTATTTGGAGCCAAACCGTTTACAGGCTGCCTATTATACTTTTCTGTAACATGTAATGAAACTTTTTGTTGCAGCTGTTTAACATATGGCTCATTATCATCATTATTTTCACAGCAGAACCTGTAATACAGCCACCGCTTGTACTCGTTCTTCTAAAGTTTGTGGCATAAATTATTTGTCATCAGCAAAAACACCTGTTAGCTTACAGTAACACTTTATCCATGGCTAATATTATTAGAAATATGAATGAGAATGGTAAACGGCCAATACAAATTCATGTTCAGTACACTCTGCAGCTCTGCTGGTGGTTAATGTACAGTATGATAACACATTATAGATACACGAAAGACCAAAATATGGGTGTGTGTTTGTTTGTTTTTTGTTCACTTGTAGAGCGATGCTTAAAAATAAACTGGTACAATGAGTATAACCTGACAATTAGTTCTAAGTAGTATATATATTCAATCGATCGATTGAAACCAATCGATAGAAACCAAAATTGCTTTATATGCTAGGCCAGGAGCTTTGTGGGTGAGAAGGCGTTGCTTTTTTCTTTCTGTGTTTGTTTCTTGTTTATGTTAGGGAGGCAGGTGAGATGCCTGTGTCTTCTTATATATTCTTTTGTGATAAGTTAGTTATAAATATTCCAGGCTGTTTTGTTGTTTTGCTCACCCTGACATCTGTTCTGCCCGCACTGCTAAATAAGTCAGCTGTGTTTGGACTGCAATGCTGAAAAAGAGAGTGACTTTTATGTTATGCTCAGTGAGGGATCAGTTCACGAAATCAGTTGTTTTTAAAGTAAATGAAAAATGTAATACGCTGTTTGCAAAGATGTTCAAACCTCTTCAGTTCAGCAGACCTCAGTTCAGATAGATATACACTGCATGCACAACTGTGTGTGCTAATGATTCAGGATGAACAATTGCCCAATCAAACTAATACACCTGTTTTAGAAAAGAAGCTCATTGAAACCTGAGCCAAAGACTTAATCTTAATGACCACAACAGAAGCTGCCCTGGAAAAATAACAGTTTTTGCCCACTTTGACACTTTTATTTGCCCTCACTGTTTTTCTACTGATTCCAGACCTTGTTCCTGTTCCTCTTTGTTCTGTCAACCATATACAGCAAATATACAAAACCAGTGGTTTGGAATGATTGTTGTCAACATCTTGATAAATCCAGCACTCTCACATGGGCTGTATATGGAGTAGATGCATATAATTAACGCAAAAGCCTTGACCCAGCATAAAGAGGAGTACATCATTTAGTGTGTGTGTTGTGATGAGTCATATGTCAAAATTCAACAGCTTTCCTACTGGCATCAATTTTTGAGCAGATGCTAGGGTGCTAGTGGAGGGTGGAAAATATTTACAAAATGGAGGGCATATCAATTATATACTCAGTATATACTTTAGTATATTCTCATGGGCCACTTTGTTACTTGCACCTTGTTAGTACTAAGTTGGGCTTTTGTCTTCAGAGTTGCCTCAATTCTTTGTTGCATAGATTCAACAAGCGGCTGGAAACATTCCTAAGAGATTTTAGTTGATATATGATATATGATAGCATCACAGTTGCTGCAGAGTTGTCTGTTGTTGTGGTTAAAGATGCTGAACGTATTATTGTAGGGTCTACCTTACAATGTAAAGTGCCTTGAGGCGACTGTTGTTGTGATTTGGCGCTATATAAATAAAACTGAATTGAATTGAAAAGCCTAAGCGTGTCATCGGGTCTGTCGTGGGTCGTTTACAGATAAACAATGCATGTACCACATAATGATATTCAGTTGCTTCTATGGGACCTAAAGTATCTCCCACACCATTATACCACCACCAGTAGTCTGAACTGTTGATACAAGGCCGTATAGAGCAATGTTTATGCCAAATTCTGACCCTACCGCGTGAATGGGCAGCAGGAACTGAGAATCATGAGACCACCCAACATTTTTCTGGTCTTCTATTGGCCAATTTTGATGAGCTTTTGTGAGTTTTAGTCTGTTTTCTGTTCTTAGATAACATGAGTGGACTTGCTGCTGTCGCCCATTTGCTTCAAGGTTCAATCTGTTGTGCATTCAGAGATGCTCTTCTGCATTTAAAGGGCCCAAAGTGTGCCAAGAAAATATCGCCATACCATTCTACCATCAGCAAACATCTTCTTTAAGGTTTAACATGTTATGTATTCATATACCCATGGCTACGCAGGAAACTTCCAGCAGATGGGCTGTTTCTATAATACTCAGAACAACTCAACTGGCACCAAACAGCCAAGCCAGTTTTGCAGTCACTTAAACTGCATTTCTTCCCCATTCTGATGCTCAATTGGAACTTCAGGAGTTCGTACCTAATGAAGTTATAAAACACAGTAGCAGGACATAGTATAAAAATACAAAACATAATCTTAGTAAAGCAAAATTAAATATTTTGATGCTTTGTAGGTTGAAACATCCAGAAATATTTAATAATCAACTGCGATTGTCTGTCTCTCAACTTTAATAGTCACAAGTTTCGTTTTTTAATTACACCCATTTCTGACAATTCTCAAGAAAGATCTTGAAGTGCTCACAGCCAGTTGGCTGAAAGAAAAAGATTCTGTGGGGTATAATACACTCTGAGTGTACACAACGTTTTAAAGATACTGTGCCATTTACTCTAATCTGGGTTCAAACATTTAGCTGTGACTGAAAAACGAATCATTCACAGGAGTTCGGAATGACATTTATGCTTGTTGCTGATGTTTGTGTGATGGGTTTGACATTTTGCAATTCACACTAAATCCAACTGTGTTATGCATAGTTAACAAGAGATGTTCATCCAGTACAAAATTAACAGATTTTCCAAAGTAAAGGAAGAGACAGGTGCACTATATATTTTTTCTTTTGAGAAGCCGTAAAACAAGACATAAACAATCTATGCATTATTTTGCAAAGCTGGCTCCATTCTCCTATAATTAGACTGTTATAATAAGCAATAGGACAGAGATTTGTATAGCTGCTGCCTACTTGGTGACAATTAAACATGACCAAAAGCAGCAGATCTAAACACAGCTAGATATTAGGCAGAAATATGAAACCAGGAAAACCAGCTATTTTTTTTTTACTAATGTTCCAAATGTTTCTATAACAAATTCAATCTGTTCTGCTTAATTCATGGAAGCTGTCAAATCATATTAATCCCAGAATGTTGAGCAACCACAAATGGTAATGAGTTGAAAGCAAATGAAGACACAATACAAAATACAAAAATTAAAAGAATGCTTTTAGACCAACCATAGATTTGGAATACATTTAAATAGCAGATATTACAGATATTTAACTCTGTTAAAAGGAAGTAATATTTGCTTTCTTTGAAAGCAGATATTACTTCCCAAGTTTGACAAGTTTAGAGTAACTTGTCAACTTATTATGACAAGTTACTCTAAATATGTTACAAATGATCTCCACTACATAAAAACATACTTCAAAATAACTACAATGTTTTCGTTATTCATTAAATCTTTGTTTGTTAAAATGGTTTTGGTGCAGTGGGAGCTGCCATGTTTTTGCACACACAATGCCTTCTGGGACGATGACGTATATAAGTTGTCGTATTAGCTACTAGTAGAACGAGACAGTAAGAATGTAAACTATATGTCATTAAAATCTCTCCACGCCTCATCTACCTCTACATGATCAGTAGCTGCATCTTGAAATCCTGCATATATGCCACTTGGTTCTGGATAGACTGTCCTTATTTAGTTTACTGCACATGGGATGACTACGTACGCTAGCCAGCCATACATGCATCAACCAGGTAAACTGTCGATATGAAGCATACCTGTAAGATCTTATTACTATAAGACTATAGAGGACTCATTTATGCTTTTTGTCTTAACTGGTAAAACACAAAAGTACCAGCACGATAGCGGTCATGGAGGCTAACGAGGGCTGCCCAAAGAAGTATTAAGACATACAGCTTCAAAGTTTTGGTGCACTGTGATGCATGGAGGATCTGTAAAATAACGATATCGTAATTTCACTGTATAATAAAAATTTGAATTATATTAACATTTTTATCATGTTGTTATGTGACTGGTAAATCGGTTTTATATAAAATGTGCTTAAAAGGAAAACATTTCGTGTATTTTAATACCACGTATATATTATTGAAAGCTCAGTACATATTTTAGTGCAAACTTGTCATAATAGTCGGGGTTCCCTTTAATTGTTAAAAAAAATGACACATTTTTTTTTTTCATCTGCTGCAAATCGTGTTTATCTCACGC
>VURO01014712.1:30143-53579 GCA_015108175.1 Pelvicachromis taeniatus | reverse complement strand
TATGACCCCCCCTATGAGTAAGCACTTTGGCAACAGTGGGAAGGAAAAACTCCTTTTTAACAGGAAGAAACCTCCAGCAGAACCAGGCTCACATTCTGGTTCATTCTGAGATATGAAGTGAAATCTTGCCCCATATCAGCGAGAATAGAATAAAATAAAATAACTATATTATCCACATCTGTGGAAAATTGCATTTGGTTCACCAAGTCATAAACAAATCAATCAAATCACTTCACTTAAACCCACATTCATACATACACACAAACAAAACTTCAATACAATAAAATGAAAAGAAAAAACACATCCCAGCATCTCATTACAAAGCACACTGACTGCTCTTGGCAAAAATGATTCTTTCTTGCTAGCTAGAGGCGTCCAATAGCGTCATCCCGAGGGCATTCATTCAAAGTCAGAATGAAGAGGGTGTTCACCAGGGGTCTCCAACTCCAGGCCTCGAGGGTCGGTGTCCTGCAGGTTTTAGATGTGTCCTTGATCCACCACAGCTGATTTAAATGGTTAAACGACCTCCTCAACATGTCTTGAAGTTCTCCAGAGGCCTGGTAATGAACTCATCATTTGATTCAGGTGCGCTGACCCAGGGTGTTATTGAAAACCTGCAGGACGCCGGCCCTCGAGGCCTGGAGTTGGAGACCCCTGGTGTTCACGGTGAGCAACGATAGACCGGGCTGATCCAGTAAAGTTTGTTCATGATTGCCACAGTCAGGTTACCACACTGAATGTAAGGATGCTTTCAGCCAAGCTGACATAAACTCTTTCCAGAACGTTGTGGCTAACTCCATCCTAATAAGGAACAATCTCTGATTAGCTTTTTGCAAACAGAGTCAACCATTAACCATGAAACTAAACTTGTCGTCAAGTAAACTTGTTCCCAGATACTTAAAGCCATTAATGACTTCCACAGACTGAACAGGAAATGAAAGACCTGTGATGAGGCCTGTGTAATTCAAGACAAAGTCAGTGGTTTTGTCTACGTTAATCAACAAATGATGACATTTATACCATTCTTCCTGTTCCTGTGAAAGAGACCAACAATAGCCATCAGCATAATTTAACATTCTCACATCCATATCCTGTAGCTTTATGTCATTTACATAGACAGAAAACAACAATGGTTATCAAGTCTGATCCCAAATGTAAAAACAGAAGTAGCACAGAGTACTTGTATCACTAAAAACGTGAGGACATAAGCTTAAAGTCTATTGTGAGGACTGATCTCTTTACAGCCCTGTGATGTTAACCAGCATAATTTGTGGTGAAGACTTGGTGAAACATTACAGTTGAGAGGGTTTGTGTCACTGACTGAGAAACAGAGGACACCATGTCTCTCTGACTTCAACAGGACCGCGATTTATAAAACAAACATGTTTCCTTTTTAGGGACGAGAAACTTTTTACTCGGGTTAGAGAGCAGATGAGCCGATGGCCACCTCCATACAACCACGCTTTAAAAACAAAACACAGTCGCCACCTGTTGGACATGAGAAAGAATGGCTTGGGGCACTTCAGCACAAGCTACGTCCATCACTTCTATTTTCCATCAGGTGCTCTCAGACTGGGGGTCGATCCATGCAGAGTCACAGAACAGGTGGGGATAATCTTAATAATGCACATTTATTTCAATAAGATTAAAGAGCAACTCTTTTTTCTTTTTTTTATACCAGTAACCAGCACTTCCTCCCAGACTGTAAGTATACAAGTAAAACCGGACCCAGCCTGTGGAGAAGCGGTGCATTAAGCACAAATTTGGGGGACAACACGTCATCGTTTTGCTGTGTAACCTGTAAGTCCGATGAAGCATTACAGCAGAGAGCTTTGAAACTGACTGATGACGACTGCATGCTGGACAGGGATGAATGTGAAGGAGACACAATGCCAGACAAGTGTTCACATGACAGACACGGACTCGAGGATCCCTGCCGTTATTTCTTAGGAAGTGTTTTAATACTGAAACTGGAATTTCAGGAGCAGTTTTTAATCGTTCAAACTGCCACAGAGCCAATCAGACCACAGATCAGTGATTTAAATCTGACCCGTTAATTCTCAGCTAAATCACCTCAACCAACAGGTGTGTGACTTCTAATCCTGCATTTGCCACCTTTTAACCTTTAAATCCTCCTCCTCACAGAACTCCTCTCCACAACACACTGCAGCTTCTTTACAAGATTAAACAGCACACACCTGAGTGTGTGTTCTACCTGCAGAATAACATGCTGTGATGTAGCACAGGTGGAAGCTGCAGATATCTCCTGTTTGTTTTATTCAGCCTCTCATGCACAAGCTGAAAGCTGCGTGCTAAAAGATGACACAGGCAACAACATTCAGACAAAACTGATTTAAGCTAAACAGAAAATTACTAAAATGTTTGATGCTAATTTTGTTTTTATAATAAATTAGGTATTTTGATGCTTTTCATTAATTGGTTTGCTAAACCATTCTCTCTAAATTGACATTAGTTAATAAGCATCTCCTCAGCCACTACTGTTCATCTTTAATTGTGTTTTATTTAAACATCAGCCCCTAAAACGTCCAAGTAAAAACCAACTATGAAGCTCCAAAACCTGCAGTTTCTCTGACGTCCAGCAGAGGCAGCAGTGAGTCAATCCCCATAGACCCCCATGTAAAAAAAACCCAAAAATGTCACAGCAGAAATAAACATGTTTACAGCCTGATACACAAACTGTGTGCCCTATTAGGGGCGTGGCTTCTCCAACTGACATCTGTCTGCTAGCTTCACCTGAACTGGACCTTTGGACCATGTTTGTGTTGTTAGAGCCCTTTGGAGCATTTTAATGGCGTTACCTGACCAATAACACGGCTGCTGGGAGGTTACTGTACTAACACACCATCCAAGAAGGCGGAGTTTGGGTGCACAGTGAGATTTAAGGATTTTGATTGGATGTTACCGAGCGCTGATTAGCAGGTGTCTGTGTCTGTAATGGCAACTTCAACACATAAAATCCACTGAATCATGCAGCCGTCTTTTATACAGTATTTAGTTAATTTTGTACACAAGTCTGTGTGCAAACACTGAAACTGTTCATGATTAACCAAACGTTGAGTCAAGCTTTAAAGGCTTATATAGACTACTGTGCTTGTCCTGCTGATGGAGTAAGCTTTCATTTGAAGCAGACCATAAGTAAGATGCAAACAGTAGCTGGTTTTGGTAGCAGTGGTGATTTATTTTCCTCTCCATCGACACAATCACTACCATCAGATATCCCAGCAGACACATGATTCATGGAGTTTTTCAGCCCCACGATGACGTGCTTTGACCCTGATGCTGTTCAGTAAAACTAATCTTCTCAGAGGCTGCAGAGATGATGGATATTTGCTCGGCTGCTCGTTCTGCTGCGAGACAAACAACCTGAAACAGCATGTGGAATTGATCTGAATCATTCATTACTGCTGCAGTAGCCAATATAATGTTTCACCAAGAATATAAATAAGACAACAAGCCGAGAGAGAAGAGCAGGCAGTGGCGTGGCCCGAGAGAAGAGCACTACTGATTCATCATTCCTTCCATCCCTGCTCATGTAAGCTTTATTGTATTTGTGTCCGACTCTTATGAGACTGCAGTGAAAAAGCTCAGATTCACCAGAAACCTGGTGCTCTGCACAAACTTTGCCCTCAGACTTGAGCATTTCAGACATTTCAGCTTGCCACAACTAATACACAAATCAGACAGCTGGCACAAAACACGACACCAGGCCATAAAATTTGCACTTGGCACAAACCTCTGGACAGATGCTGTCTCCAGAGCCAAACATGAAACGTTTGGCAGTTTTATTCTGTCAGATTATCATCATCAAACTGAAAACACGTGTCATCAGATGGCTGATGACGTTTTTGTTAACAGGACCGATCTGTCAACAAGTTCACCCTGAAGAACAAAGGGGTACCAGGCATTGGCTGTCCCTGGTCCAAGCTAAAGGAAGTAAGCCTCAGCTGTCCTACACAGTCCAGGGTAAAGTCCAGAGACACCGAGCCTGACCAGTCCCAAGGACCAAAGACAAGGCTCAGGCCTAGAAGAAGAGGTTAAAGGTCAGTAAAGACTGAACCAAACCGTCCTAGATTCCAGGGTAAAGACCAATAGGATACAGCTGCACCAGGAATTTATTCCAGTGACCACGAGGAGTGTGCCTAAAGTGGAAAGGGGTTTATTGTCCTAAGACTGAGCTATAGTGACCACAGAGGTCTGGATAAAAACCATGAGCTTCTTTCAAGTTCACGCTAAAAGAAAGTTACTCGACCCAGGATGAAAGTTAGACATGGAGAACTGGGCCAGGCTAAAGATCAGCAAAGACTGAACTTCCTGTCCCAGACCAAGATCCAGGATTCATGCCAGGCCATTAAACGTTTTAGGCTTCAGATGAGGGGAACTGAGGGTTATTCTGTTAGTTTCATGAAAGACTCTGTCGGACAACAACCTCAACGTCTGATGGCCGATTAAACAGCGTGACAAGTAGAAGCAGAGGGAAGAAAACTATGGCAAACAAAATTGCTGTGAATTTGGTGGCAGTCGGTCCTACAGCCACTCGTGCCCACAAGCCACCACATGTTGGTGGCAACAGGGGAAAAGTCCAGAATCAGAACTGATTAACGAGAAAGGTTTCTGAGTCTGACCTGATAAAAACAACCAGAAAGGCTGAGACAAGTTAGACTGAGCAGGAGAATGATGAAGTCAGCAGACCAAGCTCTTCCTCAGCTTTATCGGTTAAGGAAGGTTAAGGAACATAATGTTCCCCAGGTTCAAACCAATTCATCATCCCACAGACAAGAGACGCACGAGTCTGAGGACACACTGAAAGCATGAGCTCTGCTTTGGTTCACACCAAAGACCCTGAAGATGAAGCTGATGGAAACTTTGGTTTGTGTTTGTTTTAAAAGGTACTTTTATTGAGACTTTTCAGTCCAATTACAGAAACTTTATTAATGTATAAAACGTTACCTGCATCTCTAACACAAACAACATGGATTTATTTATACCACATTTTTCTTTAAACAAGATGTTTGGGGCCATTCAAAAGAATTTCATTTGAAAAAGTTTACTTGACAGAATTTTAGTGTCTAGTTTTGTGTTTCAAGATAAAGATATACTCAGACTTAAAAAATAACAGGACAAAGTCAAGAGGAAACAGCTTTGACCAAAAAAGCTAATCCACCTCAGATGCCAGCTCAGAAAACCCACATCCCATTAAAACCAGAGGTCAGAATGAAAAAGCTGACAGCCCCGTCCGCCCGCCCGGTTCAGATGCAGCAAACCAAATTGACCCAAACCAGAGCAAGGCAGAGACACCAGAAACCCAGAGGGAGAAACACCAAGAGGAACCGAGAGCAACAAATATCTCAACAAAATCATCCAGTGTGTGGCGAAACACGCCACGGACGGGACGGAGGGCCTGCCAGTTCATACACGGCCTGTAAAGACAGAAACACACACATACACACACACACACAGTGAGATACTGATGTATGTTTACTAAGACAAAAGTGAAAACAGACTCAAAAACAACAAATAATAAGTGCCATAGATCACAGGAATTAAATAAAAAATAGGTACCAAAATTAGACCAAATGAGGTTCAGCAAGAAAAATATGACAAATTCAGTGATGATGATTGGGCTTTGACCGGCCACCCAAGGTCAGGTAATGTGAGCCCTCCAGCACACGCTGCAGGTGTGCTTGTGTGTACAGAAGGTCACCTGTGTGTGTTCAGTGTTATGAAGGTGGTACAACTACAGACCTAACCTGCTACAGAGGACGCCAGCAGACATTAAAATCACTGCCTGCTGACCAATCACAGGACACATTTCATTTCACTGCGTGTTGTACTCGTTTAACTATGCATGTGACAAGTAAAGAATCTTGAATCACTGCCTGCTGACCAATCAGAGGCCTGGAAGATGCCTGTGAGTATCAGTGAGAAATACAGCTCACGATAAACATCCATCATCAGCACTGTTTGTATTTTCCACCCAGTCTCCCCATAACCCCTACAGGAACTCATTTTTTCTCCAAAGCATGGAAAATAATCCTTCAGTGACAGACTGCTGCATCCTAGATGCACGAAGGAGCGTTTCCACAGATCCTTCCTCCCTGCAGCTGTCAGACTGTACAATCAAAACTGCTCCCAACAAACATAGATGTTTACATCAGCACTGTAAATTACACACTAATCATCCAAACAACTACCACTGTTATAACTCGCACATTATTTTTGCACATTATTTTTTCTCTCAGTTACATTCTCCTACATTTTCCAGTACCCTGCTCTGTAAATACTCTTTTTCTGTAAAAATTGTGTGTTTCTGTTTTCTGTCTTGTTCTGTTAGTGTGTATGTCTCTTTGCCGCTGTTACAACCGAATTTCCCCCTGTGGGACAATTAAAGGATTATTCTATTCTATAATGACGACTTTTGACCACATCACTGTAACAGATTCTGCTGCATGTTACTGACCTTTGGCCTCCTCCAGGTCAGAGTTCAGCTCCTTGTCTGAATAGGTTGGAGGTCTGTAGGGTGGGGGCTGTCGCGGGGGGGGAAGCACTACCTCTGATTTCTGCAAACAAACACATTTATTCATAAAAATGGACTTACAGTCAGACTCCAGACCACAAGTGTGCGGATGGGCTGTGTGCGATATGAGCCTGGAACATGTGGAAACCCGGGAAAACTAAATGTTCCTTTCTTGTGAGCAAGAAACAATCAGCCTAAACCAGCATGACCTCCAGCCTTCAGGGTCTGTGATGCACGGCTTGGTTTAAACTCTGATTTAAGCCCTGCTCGGTCATCTGTAGCAACTGCAGAGCTCCTCTGCAGTGTAAAGTCAAACTACTACCGAAAGCAGAATTTGTGTCGTATAATTCAGTTTTAGTTTTTTCCAGTTTGTGGGTCTTTCTGCTGCCGTTTCCTGCACCAGAGTTTTGGAGGCTATGCTGCCATTAATAAAGGAACACCTGGAGCTCTGAGGGCTCGCGTGATGGCACAGCACAATCCTGCATCGACTGCTCTATCCTAACAGTTTACTGATGGCTTTAAAAGCAGGCCTGCATGACGTCTGTCCCAGAGCTCTTTCTTATTTCATTCTTTTTATATTTATTAATCAGGCTGACAGCTTTATTATGTATTCTTTATACTGTCTGTCTGTCTCTGAGGTGTTAGATAAAGTCTGTGGAGTATGGTGGTGAGCAGGGTTTAAATGTGGCTGAAGCTGAGACTTTGACGTCCTCTCACACTGATACCTCTGGCCAGGACTGTGCCGTGTGTGGATGCAGCACCTGTCTGCAGCTTTAGCACAAACGCCATCAAACATCGGATTTTATTTCAGACTGAAAGAGCTGATCCTTTCGTTTTGTTAGCCCACGTCAGTAAGACGTTTTTATTTCGTCCCCTTCTAAGCTGTTTTATGGGATCATCAGCTGCTCCCACAGTGTTCTAATGCATTTCTTATTTATTAAACTCATCTTTGTTGTTTCTGTCATGTTGTAAATTATTCTGTTACAGCTAATGTCGTCTGTCGACTGCTCTAAAATGGATTTCCCAAAACGTGGGAAAAATAAATTCTGTCTTATCTCATCTGAGTCTCCACAGGCAGCAGATTTAATCTGCTAAATGTGATTTCTGAGTCCTCGACTGAGACGCTACAGTTTATGCTGAGGCTGTGTCGCCCTCTGCTGGTCTCTGCTGAACTGTGCGGGTGTCTCACAGACACACACATTTCTGTGTCCTCGTTAAGGCAGACGGACAGAGTGTGGAGCTCTTACCGGAGACTCCGTCCTCTTCGTTTGGGGTTTGCTGATGGTTGAAGCGGTCAGAGACACGGGCTGAAACACACACACACACACACACACACACACACACACACACTGTGAACACAGAAACTCAAAGAATCAAACTTGTCTCTGATAAATCTGAGACAGAAACCTCTGTGGGGAAAAACTATGCTACTACATCATACAGATTTGTGTGTGTGTGTGTGTGTGTGTGTGTGTGTGTGTGTGTGTGTACCCGTGGAGTTGCTGTCAGGCTCTGGACGATGAAGACAACGGGGCTTGGGGCAGATTTGATGGTGTTGACCGCCTCCTCGTGACTGGCAGCTCGCAAGTCAACACCTGACACCTTCTCTCACACACACGCGCGCATGCACACAGGCAGGGTTAAGGTCAGACATTCTGAAACTTCACAAACCTGTTTTTACTGATACATACAGTATTTTGCTTCATGAACGTGTCGCTCTGAAAGAGTCTCAGGCTGTGGGTTAACCCTGGATGTAGTGTGTGTGTGTGTGTGTGTGTGTGTGTGTGTGGAGAGAGACACAGGAATTAGACACGGTCCTACCTCCAGGATCTTGTCCCCGGTCTTCAAACAATGGGAGTTGGCGGCGGGGCTGTTGGGTAAAACCTGCTTGATGAAGATTCCCTTCAGTTCCTCTCCGTTCCTCAGTCGCTTGATGATGTGGCGACCTCCGACGATGCTGAGACCCAGAGACTGACCCTCCTCAGGCCACACCTCCACCCTGCACAGCAGCAAGTGTGGAAGTTGACATAATATGCCCATCTCTCTGGGTCAGCTGACCCGCACACAGTCTGCTGGGATATCATAACGTACGTGTGTGTGTTACCTGCGAGGTGGTCCCCAGTGGCTGAAGGTAGGTGTTTCCTGTCCCTCCCCCTCCTCTCTTTCAGGTAGGTTACTGTGAACACAGACCCACAGTCAGACACTACTTTTTAAAAGAAAAAAAACCCGAGCCTGAAAATCAGGAAGTAACCCCTGCACAGGTGAGAAACTGGGCCACAGACACAAGTCAAACTTTAACCGTACAAAGCAGCAAAGATTCTAAACAGAAATGCACCCACAGGTGAGTTGTCTACCTGTTTACATTTGTGTTCAAACCAGCAGAATGTGAAGCTCTCCTACCTGTGGCCTCCTCTGATTGGCAGAGAGGCTCCCCCCTGGCTCCGCCTTTTCCTCTTCGCAGTATCAATCCTCCTGACAGACCTGCAGAGGAAGAAAAAGACAGACAGGAAGTTTCTGTGATTAAGCTCCCAAGGCTGGTTTGTGACCACGATTAAACTAACGAGGCTGAGAGTGAGCACTGGGTGCTCTGATCATGTGTTATTAAAACCAGCAGGAAACAGCTGACTCATGGAGAAACCAGACTGCAGTTAGAGTGTGAGAGCAGCAGAGGGCGCCACAGCACTGTGATGGGATGTGAGAGGAGCTGATGGAGGAGAAACAGAGTGTGTGAGGTCTAAGTATGTAGACCTTCACCAACACTCAGAGCTCTGATTTAAGGTCTCCCCTGTGCGCTCATATTAATAAAGCTTATTTGTACAGCTCCTCCCAGAAACCATGGATAAAAGAACGAACAGAGGAAAATCCACATGAATCAAACAAGGCTGCGGCTCCAGGCTCACAATTAGAAGGAGATACAAAATAATTCTAAATTTTAGTGAATAACTAAAACATAAAAATCTAAATCTAAAGCTTCATTCAGATATCAAAATTACAGTTTTGTAAAAGGTTTAAAATATAAATGCATATTTAACAGTTTTTGAAAGAACAATTTTTTTCAGGCCGGTTGTTCGAGAGCCGAGGAGCCTTCACAGGAAGCACTCAATGGCCTTTTGAGCTGCAAACAGTTAGCAGGTTTCTGAATTGTGGGCAAATTTAACCAGGCAGTGAGGATGATGCCCGACATTACTCGGGCCGAGATCAAAGCTTCTGTTTCCAGGAGATCCTGTGTCTCTTTGCAGGTACGGCTGTTTAACGGACCTCTGACTGTGAGTGAATGAGTCTGTATGAGGCAGAAGAGTGACGGCAAGCATGAAGGTGCACCAGGAACTCACTCTGTGTCGGTGTCAGTCAGAGTGAGCTCAGAGTCGGCTTCGCTGTCTCTGGAGTCTGGAAGACCTGAAAAACACACACACACACACACGTTTGTACTGCTATCACAGTGAGGACCTCATCCTCATCCTTCACCATGAACTGCAGATCCACTGAGCCTAATCTAGGTGTTTTTTCTTCTAAATGACATCCTGGTCATTCACCAGGTCATGAGAAGGAAAAATCAGGTCTGATGTTTAGGATCATTGATCCGATCTTAAACATTATTTAGACTCGGGTTCTTTCCTCTCACCAAGAATCAGCTTTCCCACAGACGCAATACTTTCATGGTCAGATCTCTGCAGGTCTTCCTCCTCCTCCATCTCTCTGCTCCAAGCCTGAGGACAGAAACCACCAAATAACCACAAATACATACAGATGCAGAATTTCAGGATTTGCAGGACTTTTGTTCTGACCTTCCTCAGAAGAAATCAGCCTTTAGAGAATGTTAAACTTTTCTATTGTACTTTTAAGTTAATAACTGACATTTTTTGAAAGGTTTTCACTTTAAATAAAACTAAAAATTAATACCCAAATATGAATAGTCTGAAAGAAACTTGAGATAAGGCGTGTCCGAGCCTAAAACTACCTGAGTGCAGGTGGAGTCAGGAGAGCATATGGTTCTCCAGCTCTTTCCCCCGTAAAAATGGCATTTCTCAACCTGCCGTACCGCCATTCGGACATGTCAGCTCAGATCAATAAAGTTGTGCTTTAGAACGGTTTCTGGATTTTGTGGGGGTCGCTGCAGAGGCAGTTCCACCCTCGCTCACGAAAAACCTGGGGGACTGTAGGTAGGGTAACGAGTTACCGCCATTACCTCGCCACTTGTGGCCGCTCACTTCCTGTTTTATGTGAGCGAGTCAATGTCAATGCAACTTCCTCTCGCTCGTCCACTTACCTCCTCTGCCTTCCCAGCTCGGGTGAGGGAGGCCAACTTCCACTCCTCCCAAGACGGCGGAGGTTTCCTGGGGGCGGGGCTCATGTTCTCCTCCGGCTCCACCTCCTCTTCGTCAACACCCATCTCCCTGCTCTCCTCTTCTGGCCGGAGGTCAGAGGTCAGAGAGGAGGTGGTATAGCGAGGGAGAGCATCAAGGATCAGCTCCGGCTCCTCCTCCTCCTCTTCCTCCGGATGAAGGCTCTGTGGAAGGATGGCGGCCTCGCTGAAACCCTGAAACACAAACGGCAGAATTCAGAGACTAAGCTCCCGAGGAGCGACTGAGTTATTAAGACAGAAATGACGACAGGAAGTCCAGCAGCTTCAAACTTCACCTGTGAGCTCAGGTTCACCATGTGTGAAGAACGTTCAGCCTCACGCATCACATGATGCATCGATAAACACACAGAGACATTTTTCACCTGGCAGCGCTGCAGAGACCTAATGGGCCAAAAGGACAGACCTGACCTCGGAGCAGATTTGTGTGACTGAACAGTGTCATCGCCGCTCCTCTGCTGGACTCCAGATGGTGTTAGCAGTTTGCTCTGATTGGCTGTGTTTCAGTCTGCTTGCGTTAGACGTGATTTTATAATTCCTGTTACTCTGCAACACTCGGCTTTGTTGGCCGGGTTGCCTTTAAAAACACAGATTTGATCTGGTTTCTCAGCTGGTTTCTGCTCTTTAATGTTTTCCTGTTTGTTACACCTGCTCAGCGGACAGGTGAGAGAAATAATGCGACAGTGGGGATGACTCCCGTGTCTGTGGAAAACAGACAAGTTTTGGATTTGGACTGGAGGTCGTGAAGGACAAAAGGAGGCAGAATCAGAATCCATCATGGTTCCCAGTGTTTCAAGTGAAAGTGTGAGTGTCTCTGCAGCTCGCACTAAATCTAAAACTCGCCTGACTTTGGACATTAGCCTTCATCTCCAACTCCCCAAAGAGCCTCCTCAGCAGATACTGAGGGGATATCCTGTTCTTAACATTACGATGCAGACATTAGCCTGCGCTGGGAAATATTAATGACAACACTTAGGCTAATTTCCATCGACGAAACCTCATCGTCAAGGACTCTGCTCCTCTTCTTTTAATTTGGGCCCGGGAAGCCGGCCCATCACGGCGTATAATGGAGGTGAGGAGTAGACGGCGGCAGCGGCAGAGAGCTCATAATGCTAACAGGATGTTCTGCAGACTGATGTGTATTGGCCGTGACTGCCTGGCCTCATATTCATAAGATTTAAAGACGCTGTCATTTAATATCTCCATTAGACGATGAGGACGGAGGATCGCTGCAGCGCAGCGGTTCATGTGAGGATCCTCAACGACCGTCTTCACAGCCTTGCTGCAGCAACTGCAGAGTAACATGACTACATGATCATCCTCACAGGAAAGGAAAAAAAAAAAAGGAACAGCTGCTTCACCAACAGCCATGTTTCTGCTATGTGACAGAAACAAAGGTCAGAGGTCACAGCTGGATTCACAGTCTTTAATGATCCTCCTCCTGTAACTCCACAGCTGCAGTTCCTCTGAAATCCAGCAGAGTCAGCAATGAGTTTGTCCACATAGACTCCCACATTTCCCCCCTTCATAACTGTGCAGGGGACATTTTAGCTTTCTTGAGGCGTGGCCTCTGGGACTGACAGATGGATGATGACACACGTGGCTGTAGCTGCTAGCGTCAACTGAACTGGACCTCGACCATCATAATGACATAATCTGACCAATAACATGGCCGCTGTGTGATTACTGTACTAACAGACCATCCAAGCAGGTGGAGCTCCAGTTTGGGTGGTCGTGCAAGGATTTTAACGGGATGTTACTGCGCACTGATTGGCAGGTATCTGTGTCTGTCTGTGGATGTACACTGACATCCAGGCTAGCTAGCATTAGCTGATACCTTAGAGTTCTACCCTCTTGTCCAAAAAGTGGTCACTTAAAAACAAAACAACATGGTGCTCGTTCTATATCAAAACTTCACAAACCAAAATATGACATGTCAGTAACTATGTCCATCCTTTATATACAGTCTATGAAGGTGTGCAAGTGACTCCAGTGAGCAAGACCTTCAAACCTCACACAGCAGAGGAATTTAACAGGAAGTCCTGCTGACGAATCAAACGACTCTGACAGGCTTCAGTTTAAAACCCAGAGCTGCTGAAACGTTCAGAAATCCATTTGGACAAAGTAGGCAGTAATCAGATTACTGCAGTGGAAACACTGAGCAGCATGGTTTTACAGCCTCCTCGGTAAAGTAAAGTGAAGCAGCAGTAAAGCGGGTCTCTGGTGTCCTTTGGTTTCCTCTGGCTCGTTTTTTGCCGCACGCAGGCTTTGGCCGGCTGAACGTTCCGCGGCAGCTCTTTATCTGCACAAACAGGAGCAGAATAAAGTGAAACGACAGCAGCAGCCCGTTCTCACACACCTGACCTCTAAAAGTTAACGAGGCGTGGACGTGTAACGGGGGTCTCTCTCTGGTCAGTGTGACAGAGAGGGATCTGGTGGCAAAGTGTCAGCGCCGACCCGGCCGTCTTTATGGAAACCCATCAGAGACCTGTGGGCTGTGAAAAAACCTCTTCAGCCAAATGGGCTGCATATAAAAGAGGAAATAAAACAGCAGCGCAGAGGACGGCGACGGCACAGGACACGAAGAAGAGCAGAACTCAGCAGAAATGGCAGAACAAAGACGAGCTCAGCGAGCCGATGCTTCAGAGACACGTGTGCAGATATCAGAGGCTTCTGCTTCTCTTCAGTAACTCACAACCACCTGCTCAGGTACGGAGCAGCAACATGTCAAACGTCCCGAAAATGAATCCACGTGTTGCTAAATACACAAATCAGTAACTCTAACTTAGGGTGCCTACCAGCAAAGGTCAGCGGTTTGATTCCCGGCTCCACCATTCTGTTGTGCATGCGCGAATGAGATTTGCAGTAAAAAGTATGATAAGTGTATCAGTCCGTTTGACATGAATTAAAAGGTATTTGATGATGCTTCTGTAAGTATTTAAAGGATGAATTCAGTCACTAATTTCTGTCCCCTCCGTTTTACAGTTTTACATTTATTTTTGGAAAATGAGTAAGAAACTTAGATTTCTGTGCTTCTACTCAGCAAAGAGGGACTGAAAAAGAAATTCACGCCTTGGTTTTTAATATTTCACTTGTGTGAGTTCATTCATTTGTTCACTGGATTATTTATGACTTCATTTGATTTTGACAGCTGTGATCATAGTGATGTCACACTGTGATGTCACAAACTGCAAACAGAAAACAAAAATCATAACAATTGTCTCAGTTTCTGTAAAATTTTCTGTCCATAAGCGTCTGTGCAAAGACTGAACTCTTCTCTGTCTGCAGTATTACCGAGTCGTAGTACTGCAGTACTACGTGTACAGATGCTGGAGGACCAGAGTGTCCTCAGAGTACCCCCCTCCACTTAAGAGAGATGCTGCTGCTGGTTGAGCTGATGGAGCACTTTATACCATTCAACCATCCCGCTGAGTCAGCAGCTTCCCAGAGACAGAGAGGAGGGTGAAGGAAGGTGAAAGAGAGGAGGAGAGGAGGAGGAGGAGATGAAAGAGCAGCGAGAGAGAGAGAGAGAGCGAGAGAGATAGAGATGTGGAGGAGATGATAGAGGAGAGGGGAGTATGGAGGTGAAGGCACAAGAGTGAAGACCAATGAGATGGAAGATGACGTCATGGCGGGTTATCAGCGCACACATCGAGCTCTCGCCTCGTTTCATGGACAGAGAGCTCGCATACGAGGAGGAAGGTGCAGAAACATGATGGCCATTAAAAATCCAAAATGAAATCTGAAATCTGAGGAAAGAGAAACTCACTTTCCTTTGGCCCGACTCACTGCTCCCAGCATGCACTGGGCTGATAACGCGCTCATTTTGATAAGTGTAAGAACCAAAGTCCGGCACTTTTCACTCCTAGCTTCAGAGATTTTTGCAGCACATTTCACCACAGCGATGACCTCACACCAGATTTTCCATCTCGTTTGGATCTGATATGGAACGAGCTTCTGGACGTTCTGCTCGCTGCAGAACATCTGCATACAGATGTTTCTGATATTTAATAAAACTGTGTTTCACAGCTGAATGTTTCTGCTTTACGGACTTTAATATATAGTATATCCGAGTGGAGCCCATTAAATCTGCAGATTTCTGACTGCAGTTTGGTGCACAGAACATCCCAGTCAGAGTAAAATGTCCTGGTTTTTGAATGGAGTGCTGCAGCTGCTGCATCAGTGGCAGGGTTCAGGTGAAGCAGAAACTCCATCGACGCTCCGGGAGGTCTGCTCCCCCACCCCCCAACTGTACACTTCATCTCAGAATATAATCCTTTAAAGAAGTGAGTGTCCTGAGCACAAACTCTGGTAACCAAATTTAAAAGCTCCTGATCAGAAATAATCAAAAAAAGGATCTTTTAAATTCAAACTCGCTCCACTCAGTCTGAACCAAACAGCCATTTCTCTTCATCCCCGTCACGCTCTACATATTTATTTACATTAATTCGGCCCTCGATTCATCTTTCTTTATGGTCAAATGCTCTGGCAGCGCCATTCATCTGGTATCCAAACCAATAAAGCAAACTGAAGTGAAAGGAGAGTAGGAAGAGGAGATTAAGACAGAAAGATTTCCATTTGGAAGATGAACACAGATGGAGGGAGCAGAGCAGCGAGGGAGGAAGTGAGCGATGTGACGGGGGACAAAATCTTAATGTCCAATTAGTCTGGACTGATTAACATTTCTACCAGAGACAGTCAGAGCCCACTTTATTAGGTACACCTGTAAAATCCCACACAGATCACACTGTACAACCTTTATACTGAAACTATGTGCTCATTTCTTGTTCCTGTGCAGGGCGTTCACGTGAAACGTATTTCTAATGATGAGCAGGTTATCGCTAAAGCTCCACCCACCAGCTTATCAAACCATCAACCTGAGTGGGGCAGCCAGTCGGAGTAAGGTGGTTTAAAGACTGTGTCAAACAGCTTTTTTTCCACCATTAAAATGGTAGGCTCATTTTGACCTGCGAAGACGCTCAGGTCAAGAATAAAAAACCCAGGAATAATCAGAATTTGTTTCTGAGGTGTTAGCTTCAAGCCTTTCATATAAACACGACATCTGACGAGTTCAGACACTTCAGTGTGTTTCAGTAAACCATCAGAGACGTTTCCGGGTTTTTCGAGGGTTGCTGCGCAGACAGAGAGCACCGTCACGAAACTCTGAGCATTTTGTTCTGTGACAGCTTGAAATGTGACAAAAACTACTCAAAGAAGAGAATACGGATTACTGCTAACAGACACGTGTTTCTACTTTATTATGCTTGTCTGAAACAGCCTCTATTGTAAATAGGACACCGAGTCTCAGAGGGGATTAATAAATAAAGGTTAAATGAAATATGTACCTGTAGGTTTGTGTGGATGCACATGCACACACACACAGACATGCGCTGGTGCATGCACAGCGCTGTTTAAGACCTTAATTTAGAGCAGGTAACTCAGTGAGGCAAATGAGGAGTCCAACTGTGTGCTTCACCATCATCAGAATCCAAACCATGAGTCCGAGAGAAGGGACAGAGCAGCCTCAGAGAGAGCTCAACAGCAACGATAACTCACATCACTGAGGATGTGAATGCCCTCCATCTCTATCAGCATCGTGTGTGTGTCTGTACCTTTGCCACAGGTAGTGATGTGATGCTGTCCTCTCTACTCCTCTCTGGCGCTTCCACCTACACAAACATGAAGATCAGAGCTAAGTCAGGTCCATCCACCGAGGAAGACTACAGAAGAATGTGGAGGCATGAAGGTTCACCACAACTACATGGTGCTCTCAGTGCTCTCCCAGCGGAAGGCAGAGGTAAGATTTCACCAGGTATGAGTCGGCTGCAGTTCATTCATGTGATGCAGACAGAAGGAGCTCTTTTCGTTTCCTCTCGTAGCTCGGCCATCGCTGCAGAATCACTTTCCCAGTGATGGGGTTATATTTGCTGGCGGATGAACAAACACTGGAAGTGGTTGATTTATGCGTTCAGGCATAAAACACCTACAACCCTCAGACCTACCAGTCTGAACCAAAAACCAGAAGATCTGGGTCCACATTAGTCACCTGCTCACCTGGCTGAGGCAGGTGACTAATCTACCAAAGGTTAGTGCAGGGGTCAGGGTTAGAGCTCAAAGTTTTGGACTTACCACCAGAGGCTTCCGGATGCCCAGGCGGACCGCACCAGGTGGAGCAGACTTGAGAACCTCCACAGCCTCTGCCAGACTGAGCATGTCCAGCTGGGTGCGGTTGACCGACACGAGCTGGTCTCCAGGGAGCAAACCACCATGACGCTCCGCTGAACCGCCAGGTACCAGAGACCGGATCACCATCACACATCGGCCAGGGTCCAGCGGGTCCTGAGAGCAGGAGAGGAAAAACGTTAAAGCAGAGCGCCGCGCTCGAGCGTCAAAGTTCACCTCCTGAAGTCTGACGCTGCAGTCAGGAGAAAAAGAAGATGGGGCAGACGCCATCGCCCCCCACTGAGGGTCGATCTGTCGTTTTAATCACATAAAATGGAAAATGGAAAGCCCCTCCCCTGGAATAATTACACCTGAAATGACCTTGTGTTTGAGTGATCTACACCTGTATGCTAATTTTACAAAAAAGGTTTAAAAAGAACACAATTTGATTTTTTTATCATTAACAATAAAAAGATTGTTTCCCCGGTGGTCCACACCCCATAGTTTGAGAACCACTGTGAATGAACAGGTGGGGATAACATTATTATTATTATTATTACTAATTATTAATCAATGATCAGGAAGAACCGCCTGAAACACATGAAGATGGACCAGCTAACTTTCCTCTGGTGGGCACACCAACATTAAGGAACCTGGGAGATCGAAACTTTGAAAAGTTATTTTTAAACCATCAGACTTTGGAAAGTTGAAAAATCCATCTTTCCAAACAAAAACCACACAAAGACAGAAATGCTCACATCTTCAGAGCTTTAAAAGAAAACCACAAAAGGTGGTGAGTCCACACACCTCCTCCACTCACCGCCCAATACTACCCGACCTGGACAAGAACCTTCATGGACTCATTCGTGTCCATGTTTGGTAAACTGAGGCCACAAGAAGCAGCTCCCGTCTGTGGAGCGTCACTGACACCTCTCTGAGCCGCCTTCCATTCATCGACTCTTATTCAGCTTCACCTTCCTTCTCTTCTGTCTGTCCTGATGAACGTGTTCACGCATTAATAAAATTCAGGAACCAGTGAATGAGTTTAAATTTCAACAAGCTTAAAACCGAGAGCCTTGTCCACCAGCCTTGTCCATCTCAGCCCAACATGACTGATCTCAGATCAGCTGAGCTCATATTTCACAGAGGGCACACAAAGTCAAGGGAAGCGGGACAACGGCAATCACAGATCTGCTGAGCAGTAAAGCGCGTTTTTTTCACAGTCATGTGCTGTGAAAAAAAGATTTGCCTTTTCTAAAATTAACCCTAAAACCTTAAACAAAGTTGAATGCTGTACAGATATCAAAGAAATTCAGGCTTTGCTGCACGTTTTCTGACACGACCCTGAGCTTATTGTTTTCTTTAAGTTCTTTCATCTTATAATCAGATAAAAACTTCTGGTGCACGCCGTGCTGCACATCTCCACAGGTCTGCCAGTAAAAAATAAGAAGCATGTTAAACATTTTCTTTATTTGACCTGTAATTTGTCTCAGGACACTCGTTTTCTCCTCAGACTCGGGAACACTTTACCCACAGCGAGTGACACGACTAATTAAATCCACGTTCGCCTGTCTAAAGTGTGACAGAACAAGCGGTCTGCAGGCGATTACTTCCTACTCCATCGGCGATGCTCTCTGCTCAGAGTTTTTAAACCAGAGTGACTGTGAGGCTGGCCAAACCCACGGTCCCCCAGAGCCTCCCGTGCCGCTCTCAAACACTCTCCTGGTACGAGCGGATGTGCGCGGCGTGAATTCCCCGGCGTCAAACCCCGGGCATCGCCCGCGCTGCAGTACAAGCTGCCGTGCCAAGTTTGAGGCTGCCAGAACAAAGCCAGCTGTATTTTTAGACTGAACAACATGGCTACAGGTGGTGAGGAGTCAGAACTCACGTCCTCCACTCCTACAAGATCCTCCGGAAAAAGAAAGGCCGCCGCAGTCAAGAAGTGGAGGAATCAGAAAAACGTAGGAGGGGCTGGAAAAAAGAAATTAGAAGCGTTTCTGCCAGGAGTAGTGAAATGTTTCACACACAGAACAACGAGTAGGGTTTGGGTGTTTTTGGATATGTAGGTTGCAGGGCGTCTGCACAAAGTTAGACTTTTGAAGACCTTCGCAATGCCACAGAGAATCAAACTCAGGAGGTTTATTCACCGAAATAAACGCGAGCCCAAATATTTTAGGAGCTCTCACTCAACCTTACATTTGGTGATTTGAAGAACATATTTCAGGACCTTTCAGCGCCTCTCGTGTTTGATCATATTTCTGACTTTAAAGAACTTAATCGATACTCGCCCGAAACATTTGGACGCTCCACGTTCTCTTACTTTAACGTGGGCTTCTTAGGAAAACTGGCAGAAACCTGAACGCAGTGCTAGTTTATCACCCAACAGTGCTTCACAGGCACATACAGACTCATCTTATCAGCAGAAACATTAATTTCAATTAGGAAAGATTCTTCTTTGGATTCTTCAAACAAAACGCCCGTTTGGGAACTTTCTGGCGGCCTCAGAAATAAAAGATGTGGAGCCTCACAAATCAGAAGAACCATGTCATGCACGGACTCCATGATCTTATCAACCAAACAAAGATATGTTCTCTTAAATATGACGAGACTCATGTTCTGTGTTAATATATTATATTTATTCAAACAGTAAGAAAAATCACATTAGAAAGTTCTGTGAGCGCTGCGGTTGTGAAAGCGTTTGTGTCCAGCCCGTTGCTGCCAGAGTGGTGAAGGACATGGAGTGCTCACATGAAGTGGGACTGGCACAAGTCATCACGGGCTCTGGTGGGAGGAGCCAGAGGGCTTAATGACAGCAGGAAGAGAGCTTTTAAAACCTGTTGTTAGAGGAAACTCGAACTCCGTCAGTTGGTTTTAAAGCTCAGCCATGCCGAGTGCTTCCGTACGTGTCAGGATGCAAACAGGCGAGACTCGCTTTGAGAGAAGTGTTTTTCTAAAAGCTGACAATGGAACAAAGGCAAAGTTCTTCATGTGATGAACGCTGTGGTGGTTCGCGTCTGCGATCCAGCCATGGCATAAGGATAAAGAATCATACTGCCCTCATGCTGACGGTTTCAGACCCTAACTGAGCTCCTTCAGTTTTTGGAGAACATGTTCGTATCTGTGCCACAAAGCTGCTCGCTCTATTTCAGAGGAAACTATGAGCCAGAGTCCAGACAGACAGCAGCTCTCCTCTTATTGCCTGCGGCCATCTTTCACTCTGCTCTGACAGGCGAGAGTCGGTAACAGGAAACAGTTTGGCAGGAACACCGGGCCGACGTGCCTTGGGCGAGAGATACAGAGAGCGGAGAGTAGAGAGAGGGTGAAGATTTGCAAGGAAGTTGATTTGTTTTATTTTGTTAAATACGATGCAGATCGGCTTCACTCTGAGGCGAAAGCTTCGTTCTTACTGCAGATGTTTTTAAATCATATTAAAGTCAAACAGGAGAGAAACCAAAGTAACACGATGAGTCTGAGACTTTGTTCATCCGCAGGTCCAGGAACGCCCCGGTTGAACTCCGTCCTGTGGATCTACAACCTCCGTGACCCTGAGGAGAACCAGAGGCAGCCCAGAGCACAACGAGGACACGTCACTGAGATGTGATCGGGCCCAAACAAAATGACCTCTTACGCCACCCTTTTATTTTTAAACCATCAGACCAATTTACAGGCATGTTGTTACCATTTGTGCTCCAGAGCAAATTCACTGGAGAAATCCTTAGTGATGCACAAAAACATTTTCCTCCACAACTTCACACGCTTTCACAATTTTGGGCCCACTGAGCATGCTCAGTAGCCTCCTGCTCAGCCTGTAGAGCTGCTAACGTCCAGATTCATGAGAATTTGAACCAAATTCTACTCTCATGTTTCTGACAGCAAGGCGTTTATGTTCATTGTTTTACAGCAAAGACAGTGTGGAAGTTTCACTCTGCACAAACACTGCAGGAGGAACCACGGCAACGAAACCCTGCAAACATCTGCAGGACAAGGACCAACACCAGCCAGAAATACGAGCGGTGATTGATGTAATGCTTTCTCTAACTCTAACCATCAAAATGAATGCCCTGAGCCTAAACCTAACCTAACTGTAACCCCAATAAGGGCTGTTGGTCCCCACAAGCATAGTAACATGTCAATTTTTGGTCCTCACAGAAATATCTAAACATGATACACTCACACTCTCTCACACACACACACACACACGACACACACACGCCTCCTGGGCAGATCCTGTGTGTGCAGGCTGACATGATGCGGACCAACTGGGAGCTAAGCTGGAGCTCACTCCACTGCCTCAGCTGGGTCTGACAGAGGAGGAGGAGGAGGCCGAGGTCTTGGAGGTGAAGCTGTGCCTAAAGATAAAGCACTGAAGCAGGTTGGGGAAGATAAAGACAGCAGACACACCAGAGTTTCCCCAAATTTACTCCAGAGACAGCGATGAATCTAAAACCTCTGAGATGAGCTTCACTTTAAAACATTTCAGCATTGCTCTGTTTATCGTCCTGTGTGGAGACGGCAAAAACGCGAGGAGACAGAAAACACAAGTACTAGTGGCAAATTCCTTTAAGACGGGTGTGTGTCTGGACTCAGAGGTGCCTGAGCTCTGAGGTTTTCCATCCATCCTAGAGTGTCTGGGGTTTCAAGGTTTCCTTGTCCCCCCTCTGAGGCTCTGAGATCCCGCAGGTGTACCTCACCCCACTTGTCCATCCCTCAGTCCAGCACGTGTCCAGATACCTCGAGGTGTTATGAAAACGGATTCCTTTAAATTGGTCACAATCTCCTTTTCAGTGGGACGCCCGGTCGGTTCACAGCCACAGAGCTAAAATTAAAAGTGGACGAAGCCGATGTCAAGACAAGATGTCAGCCGCTAAAGTTCAACACTAAAGTTACTGCTGGCTTCACACGAACAGCTGCAGGGAAGTCACCAACCTGCATTCTACCAGAGCGACGTGAAACTGGAAACGAGCAGCGCCAAACGTGAGGAAATGCCAGCAGCTGGACGGCAGCAAAACTTTCAAAATAAAAGGCTTAGAAGAAAGACTGATGTGCACACAGATGCCTGTGAGGTGAAACCTTTTCTGATTTTAGGGGGCCAGTCTGACCTGGCCTCTTGGCCCATACGATTGGCTGTCAGAGCTCTTACCTGGTAGTCGAGGATGCTGAAGCCGAGGCCTTTATCTCGTTCTTTCTGCAGCTCCAAAACTTGAATGTCCGGAGACCACAGAGCCAGCTCTCCGTCCTCATCCTCCTCCTCCTCTTCTTCTTCCTCATCCTCTTCCTGGCTGTAGTGGGTCTGCTCCTCCTTCAGCACCACCTCTACAGGTGAGACCTGCTCCTGACACAGAAACAGCCGTTAGAGCACGCTCAGTGAGGACATGTTTCAGGATGTTCACACATAATAAGTGATAAATGGGCTGGTCCTTATCGCCTACTCTACTTGAGCAATCAAAGTGCTTCGTACAACACTCTCTGTTCACATGTTCACATTCACACTCTGATGAACAACGTCCAAGGACATGTTGGACCTGCTCTGCCTCTTGAGCTGTAACCCTGAGCAGGAGAAGCTGATGAGCCCAGCGCTGAGGTCTGTCCTGAAGTAAACCTTCATATTCTCCAAGTGATCGCTCTGCGTGCCGTCCAAAACATGAACTATAACTTACTGAACACCCTGCCATGTCAGTCAGGACCTTTCTTGTTAGCGTGTTTAATGAGTCACTATAACCTAGCAACAAATGAGTCACCACCAAATCACGGGCAATTTGTTTAGGAAGTTAATGCTGCTAGCTCAGGTATTAGAGGCCAGGTGCCCAATTGTTTCATTGAACACTTCCTGTTGTGGAGAACAAGACTTTTATGAAATGTTCAGGAGTGAAGTCAGGATTGAGCACTCTGAGTTTAATTCGAGAGCGCCAGCAGGAAGTGAACCTGTTCACATAACAAATACAGCGCACCAGGGTTTGTGATCCTTCCTGTAACCCTCCTCTTCAGGAGGTGAAGCAGGAAGGTTGGTGATTCGATCCCTGGCTGCTCCGGTCTGCATGCCAAACATCCTTGGACAAGTTATGATCTCTATGTTGCTCTCTGATGCATCCATTGGAGTGTGAATGGTAGATAGAAAGCACTTAAGGATAAAAAAAAAAAAAAAAAAAAGTGCTTGTGTGTGATGGCAGAGGTTACCTGTCTGCCGTTGCTGTCATCTCTCAGGAGCGTCTGACTGCAGAGCATCGATGATAGCTTCATCTCGATCTGACAGACAGCAGAGGGTTACTCTCAGAGCTCCGGCAGTATTTCAGACCAAATAATGCTGCTTTTTTTTTTTTTTTTTTTAAATTTTTTTTTTTATAATTTTTTTTAAATTTTTTTTTTTTAAAAATCCCCCCCC
>VURO01014712.1:0-14378 GCA_015108175.1 Pelvicachromis taeniatus | reverse complement strand
CAATTGTCCTTTTTTTAAAATAAAAATTTTTTTATGAAAAAAAAAAAAAAACCCAAAACTTTATGTTCGTAATGTTTGCGGCCCTCTGTCAGGCTCAGTAGAGTAAATGCATGAAGACAAACAGAAAGTGTGTTGCTGCAGAAACACAAATAAACGTTCATGTGCTGTTATTCTGGTCAAAGCCCTGTTGCTAGCTAACCGCTCTCATTTTCGCTGTAAGGTCGTTTCTTTCATGCAAGGCAGAGCATCCATATCACACAAAAGGAGGTGAGGGAAACATGGTTGTGAATAAAAGCAATAAAATTCTTGTAAATGAAATATTTCACGAAATAGCTATTAATATAAAACTTCATCATTTAAGGCTCTTTTGGGCGCAGCTCAGGTAAAGTACCGGTACCGCCTTAAACATCTGTACCGGGATCAGTATAACCCTATCATGCTGTTTTGCAGGACGGAGCATGCTCAGTGAGGTTCACCTGGCTGCGAAGCTGCTTGATCGAGTGCTGAAGCGTCAGGATGTGGTTAAAGAGCGGGCTCTGCAGCGTCTCCCGCAGGTTTCCCAGGGTATCGCTGTGGGTCCACTCCTCCCGCTGCACCAGTTTGGCCTGCAGACGCTCCAGAGCTGCCAGCACATGCTGACGCTCCGTCGAGGACACTGGGGACAGAAGCAGCAACTGACACGTGTTCTCGGATAAACACGAATCACTGGTTGGTTTCTCTTTAACAGGTGAGTTATAGTCAGGACTTACCTGTCGGGACATTTTCAAACATCGCTGCTGTGCTCTCGCCGTCCTCTGTTCTGGACCAACCTAAACCAGGAAGAACCAAGAACAACTTTATTTCCTTCAGCTCTAGACCCAGTCTGATAAACACCTGCTAAAATATGAGCAGGTGTGAAGCTACCTGTGCTCTGACACCTCACAGCACGACTCATACTGACCGCTCTCTCTCTGTCATCAACAACACTGCATGAAGTCACAGGGAAACATGCAGGTCAGCACCTGCGCGCTTTCTACCTCAGGTGAGTCACACTCACCTTTACTCAGACCAAAATCAGTGAAAATATGACCAAACACTGAGAACACCAAAAACATAATATCAGAAACACCACCAAACACCTTCAGCTCGTTTCCTTCTGCTTATCCAGGGTCACAGGGGGTGGAGCCTATCCCAGGTCCCATAGGGCGGCATGTGGGGTACAGCTGGACTAACCCTAACCTTAAATAACACCACCAACTACAAAAAGTGACACTTGACAGTGACAGCTGGTAAAAAAACCACAAAACCAACAAACTCCAAACACAAAAGGCACCAAATACTACAAACATGAAATACTACAAACAGCAAATACTATAGTGTTACTATACAGCAAATGCTATAAACTGAATTCCAACATTTAAAACAATAAATAAAAAATAGCACAGAAACCAGCACTGACTGAAGAAAATACTGCAGACGGCAGATTTATAAAACAGGCCTGTAAACACTGAAATGTGACACCAAACAAGAAAAAACAAGCTGAAAACTGTGACAGAACCGGAAACCGAGAACATGCCATCAGCACCAAAACCGTCACGAGCACCGGAGAACCGTGCGACACAGCACCACACCCTAAACACACCACAGCAGGTGCCCGTAGTCACGTGACCGCAACCTTAAACCCTTCCATTTGAGTCACCATGGTAACGGCAGCCCTGACCTAACGGTGTTCACTGGTTTCCATTTGAGTGACGTTTCTGACCTTACCTGCGCGTTATCTCGTTATCGTGCACTGCGCCCTCCGGGCCACCGTACTTTTTACCATTCTACAGTACTTTCTAAAAACTTGTACTTCAGTAGTAACGCTTAAGGAGTTACTTCACACATTCTTTCACTGTGGTACTGAAAGTACTCAGGTACTTCCTACCTGCGCGCTAACGCGGCCGTCCTCGTCCAGGTGTGAGCCTCGTATAAGCACGGAATATTTTCTCATTCAGAGCCTAGCCACCGTCTCACACACTCACGGTCCACCCCCTAACACCGAAACCAAACAGCATGACGAAGAGCGGGTCTTCTGCACTCACCTGTCAACTAACCTGAGAAACCAGGAAGTGAAACTAAGCAGCGGAGGGGGAGGGGCGGACAGACGCTATTTTCACCTGTACATATTTTACCTGAACGTTTGTGGCCCTTGGTTCACCTCACAGCTCAGAGCGTCACAGAGTGTGTGAGCAGGTGCGTCGAACTTTACTACAGGTGAAAGCCGCACTTTAATAGCCTCACACACACGCGCGCGCACACACACAGTTACAGAGTCTGCCGCAGAGTTCCGCTCAGGGGAATAAAGTAAAGAGTTAAAGGAGCTTCTTCTTCTCCTCCTCCTCTTCTTTCTCCTCACCAAGAACTTCGTTCCGCTCTGCTAGCCGTTAAAAGCTAACTGCGGGCGTTAAACTGCGACAGAAACTGCGCTTCCGGTCCGCATACGAAGCGACACTTTCCCTAGGAAAAACACGCAGATTCCCAGAGTTTCTAACTGGTGTGAAACTCACATGAACTGGATCCAGTCTGCCACCAGCGTCACTTTAATGCCGCATTCACGGTTGTAGGAAATCTGATGTCGAAGGATTCACTAGTTTAACTTTTTATTCCAGATTTTTTTGTTTAAAAGCACATTCATTATTTTAGCACAATAAAGAAGATATGAGTTCTACGTCTAACATAAAATAGCCATAATAAAACATTGAAAAAATAACACACGAAGTAGGTTAAAACTATTTTAATGTAAACTGGAAAAAAAGAAAAGAAAAGCAGAACAGGTCTTGACCTAAAATATAGATTTGCACGGTCAAATAAACAACAGCCAATCAAACAAATAGAAATCAATTACTAGTTCTAAAACTAATACAAATCTATAAATCAGAGTAAAATCATCTGTGTGAAAGAACATGTTTGTGTATGTATGTGTTTAGAGGCATGTGTGTGACAAGTGACACTTTTTGTGGGTTCTTTGCAGAGCTATATCTTGCAGTTGAAACACAATACATTTGTCTTTCTGTCCTTACTGCTTGGGCAGACCTGACACTTTTTTCTTCTCAAATAAAGATTGATTTGACTTGATCAGGTGGCCTGATTGGGGTTGGGTCAGTTCTGGCTGAGGAGGATGCTGATGCAGATTCTCTCTGTGTTGCTGATGGCATGGATGGAGTGCTGGGTGAGCTCTGCAGCTGTCTGACAAAGGCTGAAGCGCCTGGGTCTCAGGGCACTTGTTTCCTTTGCCTAATGTGTGGCTTAACAAGGGAATTTACTAACTCCTCAAGAAACAGTTTCCGTTTGTTTTTTTGGTTAACGTCCACCCTTGGTGGATGTGGCTCCACAACACAAATGCATTACATGCAGACACATCAAGCTGTAAAACACAACCATTGGCCATGTTCTGGTCATTCACTGGCATGTGTATGTGGCTGTCAGCTTGTCCAAGCTGTCCACTCCTCCTTTGTTTAAGTTATAGTTGTGGATAATTTTTGTCACTTCCTGATGATACAGCTGCATCTTTGTGAAGAGTCGACATAAGTATCACATCTGGTTTCTTTTTGGACAATATGAGACAAGAGTGGTGGTGTCTATAAAAGCAAACTTTGAGGAAAATGGAGCCCTGCCCTTCACCTACAAGATTTCAGCAGGCAACTCAGGTTTGTTTTTCGTCACTGTTCCCACCATGGTAAGTTTCCTCTCGAGAAGTTCTTTTCCAAGGTCATAGCTGGTAAAAAAAAATTGAAACAAGTGATATTGTGACCCTACAGTCCAGTGGTCATATTGAGGACCACACGTGCCACTCGCAGCTTTGCCTGTGTAAATCTGTAGATTCCAGGCATAGCTGGTTTTTGCATCACAGGCTGCCCAGATTTTTATCTGAATCGCTATGCTGCTCTGTGTCCTTTCCTTCATTTTCACCAAAAATATGATCCAGAACTTTGCTCACTGTAAATCTTCTTCTCATTTTTACATGCTGAAAATTGTAAATGTGCACTCCGCAAGTCAAATGGCCACTCAAATGAGTGAAATCACATCACAATGTCTGTAAATTCTTTGTTTGTTTCGTTTTTTTTTTGCAGGTATACTGGAAAACCACGCAAAATGTGAATCCACTAAAGTTCACATGATTAGGAGTGGAGCTGGCTGGCAGCTGTCAGCTGACAGTGCACTATTGTTTTATAATGGTATTATTATAACTGGGTCAAACCCGACCCTAATAACACAAATGTCATAATTTCAACCAGAGCATTTTATAATTTAGTGAAAAGGTTTTTATATATATTTTTTATTTTGTTGAAATAGAGGTTCCTGACGAAGTCAAAAAACCTTGATGCAATAAACAAATTTATGTCATTCTTTTATGAATTTAACATTTAAAACGGGTCGGTGCCGACCCTAACACAAGAGGAAGGTTTACAGAGTGCTAAGTTCACGAGTTTTTCTTGGCTTCTTGGATGACACTGGTTTTGAGGTGTGTTTAGAAAGTTCAATAACGCAACAAATAAAAACTTACTTAATTTAAATTTGATTCCTAGCCTGTTAGGTAACATTCATGCCTTTTATGGACTACTTCCTTGAGGCCTCACATAATTTACAGAATACATGTGTTGTGATTTAATTCATGCACAGCAAGCATGTACCATGAACTGACAAAACACACACATGTGATCTTTTGTCAGTCTTTCACAGCAAGCATCTAACTTGTATATACAGAGTAGAGGTTTGTTGTAATCAGTTATTCACAGGAAACGTCTACCACCTATTACCTTCTAATTGATGTATTTACAGTGTGCTATATAGCAATGCTGTTGCCGCAGCCAAAGCAACACTGCATTGACTGCTGCATTTTAAAGAAACTGGCTGATATTCATAGGAGCAAATAGTTTTAAATTGCTTGCAGCCAGCAAGGAAAAAAAAAAGACCAGGAGATAAGGTCCCCTTCAGTGAGAACCTGTTCTGGATGCTAAGATAAAAATGTTTAGATTGTTTCTAAACAATATAGTCCCCTCTAATCTGCTTACCCAGAATCTTCTAGAAGTGTTAACTCTGTGTGAGTGATAGATTATAATGTAGTGCCATTTTACTTAAATATTGGAGTGGTGTGGACAAACTGAACTCTCAGAAGTCTCAGAGCCAAACTGTCACTTTAATGAATCTGTTTTAAATGATGTTTTTGTAATTATAAAACTAACTGTGTTTGTGCACTGCAGTGGATACTTTAACTTCTCATTATATGTCTTTTCTGGCAAGGACAAATTGCACGGACACAGATGTGTCCAAGCTCTAACAAGTACAGAGTCACAGTGTGTAACAGTATTCTGTTATTGTGCCAAATATTTACATAAATATATAAGCCAGCAGTGGTGGGGTCACAAGTGTACAGTGTACTCTTAGTGTCAGGCCCAAGCCCAGAATAATGTAGAGGACTGTGTCAGGAAGAGCACTTGGGATGATATCTTTGCCAAATCAAACATGCAAACATGCAGATAATCAAGAATGAGTCACAGAGGATGTTCATAGATGTAGTGAAGGAGGACATGCAGAGGGTTGTTGTGAAAGAGGAGGATGCTAGTGATAGGATTAGACAGAGGCGGAGGCAGATGATCTGCTGTGGTGACCCCTAAAGGGAGCAGCCAAAGGAATTTGATGTACCTGCTGTGAAGTGATCGGAACAAAACTTTCAGGGAAACTCAACATAGCAGGAAGCCATCATATTTGTACAAGCATTAAGTGCTGCAATGTCCACATGAATGTGCTCTGTACGATTTGGGAGAATGGAGAAAGGTTACTTTGTCTTTTTATTTGTTTTATGTAGTTTTATATAGTTTTTACATAGTATTTTATGACTGTTGTGAGTGATCTTAGTACTGTTAAGATTGCACTTAATTTCATTGTACATGTTATGTTACAGTGACAGAAAAGATGCTCTAATATAATTTTGTGACTTGTTGCATGGAGCTTTTTCAAAGGTTATGTTTGGAATGATTAGGTGAGATATGATTGATGGTGGTATGTTTAGAATGAGAATGAGAAAAACAATCTCAAAGTGTCCCAAATGTTGATTCTGTTTATCTGGATGTAGTGTTTTCAGAAACGTCACTCATCCAAGTGACTTCTTCAGTCTCAGCTGACTGCAGGTTATATATAAACAGTACATTTGCATAATGACTGAAACTAACACCACTGACGAACAATGGGCTGTGAGGTCAGTTTCTCGATCATTAATATGCAAATTGTTATGCCCATTGATCACTGATCACTTACCATTGAGAGTGAGTTGGGGAATGGCTGCAGTCACAGCATGGATGGTGAAAGATGTAACCTTAGGTCCCCTCCTTGATTCAGAGATAGTCTTTCCCTTTTCACGTAAATGGTCTCCTTGACTCCTCGCTCAAACAAGCGTTCCTCCCTGTCCACGATGTGCACATCTTCATCATTGAAAGAGTGTCCATTGGCCTGTAAGAGTAAATAGACGGTGGAGTCCTGGCCTGATGAGTTAGCTCTCCTGTGTTGTACCATCCGCTTAGCCAGAGGCTATTTAGTTTCCCCGATGTATAAATCACGGAAATCCTCCTGGCACTTAACAGTGTACACTACATTACTCTGCTTTTGCCAGAGGACCCGATCCTTGGGGTGGACCAATTTTTGGCGCAGCGTGTTTTGGGGTTTGAAAGCCACAGAGACGCGGTGTTTAGAGAAAATGCGTCTCAGCTGTTCTGGTACTCCTGACACATTAGGGATCACTAAGGGTTTTTGCTTAGGCAGCAGTTGTTTTTCTTCTCTCCTGGATCACCTGGAGCATGAACCAAGCATTAAGACAAATCTGAAAGTGTAATTTTAATAATGTTTTGTTATCACTTTCTGTTTCTATGGTGGCAAGGTTACTCAACAATTATAATTTTGGGTTTATATGATACCCATGGAGATTTGAGAAGCTGTGTTTTTTTTTTTCTTTGTTTGTTTTTTTTTTAAAGCAAATGTGTATTTTAATAATCTGTGAAGGAAGCTCATCTGTTATGAAGTTAAAGAGAATCCACACACAGAGATACACACTAATAAACAGTGTGAACCAGTGTAACTATGGCCACTGGCTTTCCTGTACAAAGTGATTTGTGACCTCGTTAATCTCCCTCTTTCCTCTCCCTTTCGCCAGGCTGCTTTTCCATTTATAAACATGTTTTTAATATGAACACACTCGTGCTTTGTTTGTACAGCTCTGTCCAATTTCCCATTCATATTTGATGACTCTCCTTGCTTAAACGATAAAGGTAATTATGGCTGCAGGCTAGTTTTGGCTCTGGTTCAGCAGTACAACTGGAGCTGCCTGCAGCAAACAATCCTCTATGAGAAATGCGAGATAAAAGCCCGTTCAGCCCATCAGTAGAACAGTCTTTGGTCTGTTCACTTTAGAGTTTGTTTCATCAAATACTGTTTGACAAAAATGAAATGCCCAGATTAATATGCTTGAACATAATTTTCACCTGCTGTCAAGTCGCACACAACCAGAGTCCTGTGCAGAGAAGTACAGTTGCTCATGTTGCTGTTAGAACATTATTGTATATGCTAATCATATGCATACTGTACCTGGAGAAATATGAATACTTAATTCAAAGACAACGTGGTGATCATATACAGCACGGCAGGCTTAGTCAAAGTCTCGCTAACCAAAGAGAATATTTATATTTAATAGTGTTTTTTTTTCCTGCACTAAACTGAAAGTGAAGAAATGATAGTTAGATACTCAAATCCAAGCCACCATTCACTATTGATTATTCATCCTATTGATCCCCTTGTTTTCCAGGGTCAATGTGTATTTGCCCTTAAACATACATTTTGTAGCTGTTGCAGGGGACTGACTGAGTGACAGTTAACGTCAGCAAGTGTCATAAATAGAAACATGAGACGAGCTCTTCATGAGAAGGTGCAAGGGTTTAATGCTAACAGATTCTGGTGACTTCCAAGCTTGGAGGTGCTGGATAACGCTATTACCGCGCTCATGTAGTGCTATTTATCACTGTGGGTGGCTGTGATTGTGGTCATTGGTGTCGTCACATCGCCTGTGTTTCCTGTCTATGTTGTTTAGATGGTTTCCTAAACTACTTCTCCTTAGAGTGATGATGCTATATATAAAACTGAAGGCCTTGTTTCTTATCAGTTCTCACCCTATATGTTCTTTAGTGCAGGGGCTCCCACACAAGCTGACACGTCTCTTTCCAAAGAGGCTATTTGTGTTTATTCTCCCATGAGAGGGATCGTACATTCCTTCTCGTTAATTAAGATATGGGAAGGTTATGTGTGCGTGTGTTGGAGTAGTTAAAGAAATGTGCGAACGAGTGGAAATGAGGAAAAGACAGGTTGCCAGCGAATCATAAGTCTGTGATGAGGGCTAATGAAAAGTAATTCCATCTAAAATAAGATGGGACTACAGACAAGACACAGCAAGCGCTTCTCTTATCCCCTACCTCTTTTGTCTTTCCTCCCTTGTTCCCTTCTTCCTTCCTTCCTCCCATTATCATAAAGTCCTTCCGTTTCTGTCTCTAGCTCTCTCTTTGAAGGCCAGAAGCAGATAATGAGGAAGTAGCGGCAAGCACTGAGGGTTTCCTAATACCCCTGAATGTGTTATTATATTTATCAGGCTGGAGACCAAGCTTGACAAATTTAATTAACAGTGAGGAAAGACCCTTTCAGTACTGAGTATAAATGCTGTTAATGCTATTTTTCTGTGCTTGCACTGAGGTACTGCACTTCACTTCCTCCTTTGATGTGGTTTTAAATCCTCTTTTTGTTTCTCAAAGAAAGATCTACATTATTACATAAGGTAACAATCATAATTCCTGCCTAAATTTCCCACAGGAGCAATACAGTGCCTTCCTGCTTGCTTGCCTGCCTGAATGAAACCGCACACTAATGACTACTATTGAAGGTGCATAAATAAAGGGTGCACAGTAGTGAATAGTATCGATGGTGTAAGCTACCAGAGACATAGATATATGTCTTTAGTCGCTTGGGTACAGAACTGTAAATTCTTGAGCTAACCTGTATTTCTTTGTATTATGCTACGAAAATGGGAAATGTGTGCAATGACTTATTGAAAAATGCAAACATACACGGAAGAACAAAATTTAAGGCAAAAGCATAATCTGTACAATTTTAACAAGCTTGAAGGTCGGTGTTTAGTATGACCACCTTTGTTCTTCAACACAAACTGAATTCTCAAGCTTTCTTTAAGCTGTCTTCAGAAATGACATTCCAGAGCTCTTCTTTGGATGCTAGGTGCCTTTTGGTCAGTCCTCTGTCAAGATGATCCCACACTGCTTAGTCCAGAATTTTGGTGTTTTGGATAATTGTTGTACCAAAAAACGAAGCCTTTGTCAGCCAGATACTTTCCAGGTGGTATTTCATGGTGGATCAATTTGTCTGAACGTTTCTGCATTCATATTCCCATCAGTTTATAGAAGCTCTCCAACACCACAGGCTGAAATGAAGCTCCAAACAATGACAGAGCCTTGTTTCATAATGCTAGCTGTACAACTGTGTGTGGATACCTCTTTCCTGACCTCTTCTGTGAATCAAATTTGGATTCACTACACCATAAGACCTGTTGCCACTGACTTTCATTCCAGTTCTTCTGTAATTTGACATACTTCAGCCTTTTTCCCTGTTTGCCTTTTTCAAGAATACCGTCTTGACGGCTGCTCTTCCACTGAGACCAGTTCTGATGATGGCTTCGATGAACAGTAGATGGATCAACTGAAGAGTCAGATCCACCTCAGGTCCTGTTGTCAGGTCTTCTCCTATATTTCTTAAGGACAGGACTTTCAGATACTGCTTATATGTTGCCGATATAACCAATGTCCAAAGAAAACCTTTAGTGCTATTGCTCAGGTACACTTAAAAAAAATAAATACTTGAAATCAAACTATAAAGAAATGAGAGGTTTTGCAAAGTACTCTATGCATCTCAAAGCAGTCCTCCATAAGACTGATAGCTATATTCACATGACATTTTGCTCTAAATCAAGTTTTTCTTACTACCTGTCCTCACTCAGACACATAAATGGACAATTGCTGTAAGACAAACGCATGACTGATATTGCTGTCATTATTCTCATTAAAAATGCATGCTGACGCCCACAGGAGATAAAGTTGTTTTTTTTTTACTGTGGTAACATGTCCACATGTTGTTTGTTATATGATTGATGACATGTCATATGGAAAATAAACAGTACCTCCATAAAAGAATATTACTGCCTTAGAACCGTTGGGGCTAACTTCTCAAAGTTAGTCTTTTGCTTGTTTGATAAACCTAATTGCTGCTCAGCAGTGTAGTATGCAGATCAGATAATTGGTTTCTGACACTATAAATAACAATTACAAAAAAATTACCACTTGTATATCTTGGCAACCCTACACATTTGCAATAATCTGTGCTCTGGATGTGGTTATGGGGGGGGGGGATTTCTAGTCTTTTCTTTATATGTCAATTAGCAGTAGTTACAGATGGGAGATGTAGGTAACTGCATCTGATTTTAAAAAAATCAAGGTGACAATGACCATAATTCAAAGCTCTGAGCTTAGAAATGAGATTACACCAAATAAATGGATGATACAGCCTCAGGTTAAAATAGTAAAAACAAAACAAAACAACTTTTTATGCTTTTTTAAAATACAAATTTCCTTACTTGTTATAGAAAACAACAAACATGAAGACAAAGAATAACAAGATGTCAACACATATCATTAAGAACTTGTGCTGGACTCAAGCTACATGTCAAGATTTAGAGTTTTCTCATTTTCTAATGTCAGCATTTTGTGGTTAATGTCTTTATATTTATATTGTCGGGTTTTAGTTTCACATGTGCTTGGTTGTTTGGGTCATATATTATTCTTTACGTTCCTGTATATTCCTACCTCCCTTGTGTTTCCATGTCTTGTGTAGCTTCCATCTATGTGTTAGGTTACATCCAGTGTTTATCTTGGTAATTATTTGTCTCTCCTGTTTTGTGTTTTAGTTTTACTTCCTATTGAGTCATTATGTTTGTTGTCCTCTGCTGTGTTTCCACCTGTTCCCCATTTCACTTGTTATCTGGTGTTTCTATATTGTCTGAATTTCCCTCTGTTCATTGTCACATCATCCCTCGTGGTTGTGTTTCCTTGCTCTGTGTTCTCTGTGAGGTCTCTGCATGTTTGTTTTTGTTTTTTCTATGAAACATTTTTGCATTAAAGCCACCCTTTGAGCTTGCATTCAGTCACCTGAGAATCTAAGGACACTGTGCTCCCCTATTGACTTGGTAATTACAGCATAAGGCAGTGTTTCCCAACCTTTTGGAGCCACAGCACATATTTCACATTAGAAAAATCACAAATATGTAAGTTTTCCCAGCACACCAGGCATAGTGGAATTGGCTCGATTTATCCCCAATATACCTTTTTTTGCTTTCTTCTGACCACTACTCATGCTAGGGTCTTCATCTGGGTCAGAATTTTCTCCAGGACACAGGTCAGACTGACAACTTTTTCTTTTCAAATATTAATCTATTGTTATTATGCGCTGTGTTCTCACTCACAGCATGTAATTTCTTCTTCATCTTCTTCTGGCAGTTGGCAACCCAGTTAATTAAAGCAGGTAGTTGTACTGCCCTCTAGTGGAAGAGAATGTAATTGTTCTGACCACTACTCATGCCAGTCTCTTAGAGGTGAAACCAGATAATCTTCCACGGAACACCTGCTCATTTCTCACGGCCCATCTATGTGCCGCGGCACAGTGGTTGGGAAACACTGGCATAAGGTACCCATCTGTTAAAACATAACTTCAATTATTGTCTGTACTACTATATTTGATTTCAGTCAGTCTGTCTGCTGCAGTGCAGTTTGACCATAGGTATACATGATTGGCTAAATAATATATAAATTGGTTTGGCCTATATATCGTAAATGGAAACATATTAGACTGAAGATATAAAAGATCCTAGTTTGATCCATAAAAATGATACACCAAATAAACAAACTGCGACAGTGTATAACTGTATCCAGATGGCCAATGGGAGAGTCCTTGCCTTCCACCTACTAATCATGACTTTTGTGAAACTTTGTTGTACAATTTCAGCTTTCTAGATAATAATTACTAATATCTGCTTCCTGTCTTTCTGGCTAACAATGAATTGTGGTTTTATTTTTGGATAGAACATCTTGTATGGATAGGACCAGTTATTATGTCTCCAAACTAGATCTGCTGCAGATGACATCACTAGCTGGAGATGGAAGGAGAGTAAGTCTTGAAATGCAACAAAAGAAAAGTCTTTCTTGTATAATGGAAAACTAAACACCACCTCATGTCACAAGCCAGAGTGGCAAGTCATTCAGTCTCTCACGAATTGATTGACCTCTCTGAAGGATTATATTTAGCAACAGGCACCTGGGCCCACAGAGGGCTACCCACAGCATGGGTAGCATAGATTATAAAGCATCAGATGTTTAGTTTGAGGGTTCAGGGTTAAAAACAAACAAACATTGGGGAATTAAAGCTCTTTTCCATAGTATTTAGAGAAATTATTCAGTTCATAATGTTGCTGCCATACAGAGCCACCTCTGTCATTTCACTTGGTGGAGATAGAGATGGGAGCAATTTCCATATTTATAGCTCTGTGCATACTGAAGAAGGGAAAGTACGGTCTTATTAGAAAGCATTACCCTGGACTTTTTGTTATTGTAGCAGCACGCAGTGGATTCTTAGAAATATCAGTTTACAGCAGAGCCTGGAGCAAACACTCTTAAAGCTTACAGTGTTTGCAGCAAAGAAATGTTGCTAGATGATGCATTACTGCGATGGATATTTACCATTAACAATAAATTGGGATAGATACCAAGTAAGAAGAAATAAGAGGCAGGTCATTATGCATAGCCTACTCTTGTTATTCTGGGTTACGTTGTTTAAGTCCTAGATGCCAACCATGACAATATCCAATAAGAAAATTGTAATTTCTACATATTGTGTCCTTACACTACCTTGCACTGACACCAAATTTCTGTGCTCTTCATTTGCCTCCTGGCCCTTGGTGTAACTTTAAACTCTATTAAATTCATTTATGTGACCATTTATGTGACAAGAGGCAGAGGATTAGCTCTAGTATTCTTCCTCTATCACATCCCTGTGTTAAACAAGAACATTTGGAAATGTAATGTTTGAGCATTACTAAGAGGAGACAAAAGAGGAAGCAATGAAAAAGTTTAATTTCCCAGCTTGGCAGTGGCAAACCAAGTTAATTAAACTTTGCGTCCTGTGTAACATTTTAAATAATTTAGTAAGGCTGTTATAAAGTGAGAGACAAATAGAGAGCAGGGCAAGGGGTGCTGCTTCACTTTATTATCCCAGCAGTCATTTTCTGAGGGTGGGGGTGAGGTGATGGGTTTGTTGGCTCAAAACGAGCAATTTCTGCAAATGTAACAGGGAACAAGCAGTCTTTTGAACTCAGACAATTCTAATATTGCTTTAAGATTATGACATGTGTTATTTTGGGAGGTTTGTAAATAAAGCAGAAGGCCACTCAGTTTTTTTGTGACTGTATTTTAGAATCAAATATCCTTTTTAGAGCAAAATTACCGCTTCAGCAGTTCTTAACAGTGTAAAATGAAAGGAGTTTTTTTAATTGACGTGTAATTCAAATACCTTTTGGCATTTAAATATTGATCTTAAAATGAACACTTAACATCAGGGTGAAAAATAATCTTTTTTGACTTACTGATTACTAAGTACATATATTTTCAAAAACCTTTGGTTTCCATTTGTCTATTTCTGGGACGAAAGAAGATTGTTTCCCTTCTAAATGCTGCTAAGTATTGCAGAGGATTCAGCCTGAGCACTTGTATTTTTGTTCACACACTCTTTATCTGGGAACTAAGCTTTTCTCTCTTAAAATGTCAGAAGTTTGATGTCCTATGGTGTCAGCCTCTGGAGTCATTACGGGTTGGCAGCTGCCCACTCTGTAAATCAATACATTTGAAAAGATCACATTGTGTGTGCGTGTGCATGTGTGTGTGTGTGTGTGTGTGTGTGTGTGTACGGGTATATACATCTTCGTGGGGACCAAAAACCTGAAATTTACTATACTGATGGGGGCCAACAGCCCTTGTGGGGACCAAAACCCCGGTCCCCATGGGGTTGAAGGAGTTTTTCACACTCAAAATGTTGTTTTAGTGTCAGGGTTACAATTAGGTTAGGGTAAGCAGCAAGGAAAAGCATTATGTCAATGAGATGTCCCCACCAGGATATAAATACACATATGCGTGTGTGTGTGTGTGTGTGTGTGTGTGTGTGTGTGTGTGTGTGTGTGTGTGTGTGTGTGTGTGTGTGTGTGTGTCATGCAGTGG
>VURO01014693.1:2367-20902 GCA_015108175.1 Pelvicachromis taeniatus | reverse complement strand
AATGAAGCAACAGTAACAGATTTTCAGAACTTACCAGGAAGTCCCATTACATTTTATTTTCTTAAAGCTCTGCCCTTGCTGCTCTGCTCCTGTCTCTATTTAAAAAGTGACGCTGAACCATACAGCGCCCGCTGCTCATAAATGGTGACAATAAGCTTGTCCGCCATTTCTGGCTGGTGTAAGGTGGTCTCAGGAGAATCCAGCTCATAGTATCGTGTAAATTTTTTGCTGAGGTGAAAATATTTTCAACTCTAGCGGATGCATATCCGCCACTATTTGCATCGATTAGTGGTAACTTTCTTACAGATTTAATTCGAACACAACACTAGAAGGTTATTCGCAGTTTCCCCAGCAAGCTGATAGAGTTTGGAAAGACTTTGTATTTATTTATCAGACAGCTGAAATATACAGTCTGAAACCGAATAACCTCTACAGCATCTTGTCTCAGATGATTTTGTTCCCGCTAACGACTACAGAGAACTGAATCTTTGACATTTTCCATGACAATAGAGCAAAGCTGGTTATGGATTTTGCACTCCTCCCAAGACACCTGATATTCATGCATGTGCTCTGCGAGCGCAGTAAAAGAGCCACAAACTTGAGAGGAGAAAATTACTGTTTTAAACTCTACAGCTCAATCCACTGTGACTCAAAGGGAAATATTTTTTATTAAAGTTTGTTAGAACAAAATAGAATAGAATAGAATAAAATAGCCCTCTATTGTTATTGGAATACTGAAACACAAGAGGAGACTGCATTGTGCCACCGCTGACTGGCTGTCAGTCAAAGACTGTTTACATACAGCCTAATACTGTAAAGAAATGTGTCATCTGACCACTGCTGTCAATCACTCTGCCTTGCTCCTTCTTTACATCAGCTCTTTGGCAGCAAGAACAGTAACCTAACACTTCACAAAAACACAAATGCACAAAACCCATAATCACATAAAGCTATGATTTTTTTTATTTAAATTGCCAAAATACCAGCTTTATATAAAAAAAAAAAATATATCACATTGAGGTGGAACTCACTGAAACATTTTCCCTAATATGACAGTCCATCACTTCGCTTAAGCTTAACAGCTTCACACCCTGCACCTCAGAAAACCTCTAATGTTGAGCTCAGCTCAGGCTCTTAGTTGAAAGTTTAAGTAATTCGCTTTCACTTCATTCAGCTGAGGAAGTGGATTTTCTTCACCCTCAAATGGAAATACTTTGCCCTAAAAGGTGTCTTAAATGAAATCCACGTTGGTTTTTGTCAAGAAGGAAAACTGCATCATTATTAGGTGAACAGTATTTTCAATTTAGACTGAACTGAGTCAACAGTAAAGTGAATAGATGAAAAGGTGAATACGAGAGCTGCGTTCCTGATAGGTCTGATGAAGCTTTTCTGACAACTAAGGCAGGAAATTAATCAGCATGCCTCAATCACATCAGGAGACATTATGGTTAATAATGACCTGTCTATATTTAACACACAGAAAAATCAAACAAAGCAGTGGTGGTGGATATTAACATCTTTAACCACGGACTATATTTAAGTGATGGATGTAGCCTCTCTGATTTCACCCATTTGTTTCCAAGGTTCTTTTTTTAAAGCCTTGAACTGAATGTTTTAACCACAACCATCTTACTTGATTTGAAACCAGGTGAACAGAAGTGCGCTAGAGACCCTAAAGTAGAGCTTCGTGAAAAAATAAGCATCATGTTGCATAGAATTAAACTCAAAACACGCATTTGGGCCCATAGTGAACCAGGCTATGTGTGTCTTTAAGAAAAATAGGTGAATGGTAGTGTTGAAACTGATAGAGATATCTAATGTTACTGACAACAAGGAATGGACAGTGGGGCTGTTTTTAAAAGTTAAAAAAGTCCATACAGAAGATGACAGGTTATTAATGAAGAACTGGAGTGATATGATAAAGGGATGACCTACCCATAGCTAAGTATAAACCTGCTTCATTGAAAGGTTCTTGTGTGATTCCACAAAGTTCATTGCTGAATTTGCATAGTACTGTTGTACTGTACAGTATTGTACAGTTAGCCTGCAGCTCTGCACGGTTGTGCAGGTAATTAACATCCGAGCTCAAATTGAAGCTTCACGATGTTCAAATAAATACTGAATATAGTGCGATGCATTCCATCCACATTCAGAGGCAGGAGAGGTTTAGCAGTGGAGTGAAACATTTTCACTGTTCATCTCAGAGTTGCACACAAAACTGATTTTTCCACTTCAGTGAATTTAACACTTCAATCAGTTTGTGGCTATGGATTTATGTTGCTGTATATTTGAGCTTTTAAATCAGTTTGCATTGATATTTTCCTGCTTAGAAAAGTCAGTATGTACTCCATTTGGTGAGACACTTTCCATATGCTGTGGACTAATAGCACTGATTAGCAAGTAATGTAACGAGGAGCAGATGGGCCTTGATACACATTTTATCACCTTCTGCATGAGACATATAGGAGTTATTAAGCAATTTTAAAGCTATTAGTTCAGAATTTGAAAATTGTAAAGTGGACCTTATTAAACGGTGGTATTTAAAGTTAGTTGTGGGCTTAATTTTACCTTAATAAAGTCACACAACAGGGACGAGTAGGCTGCGCTGACTTAATAGCTAGAGTGGGTGGGGTGATAACTGAGAGTTCAGTGGGAGATTTTGATACACAACAGAGGCTAGAAAACACATTTTTAGCAGCCGGCCAAGTAATCAGTGATTCACAGGTGCATTATGGTCATTCTGTGCATTGGGAAGGTAAAGACCTTGCTCATTCCCTCTTTAAATTGAATTAATGGTTAATACACTGTTAGAGGCAGTTAAAAGCTGCAGCCTGGGTGCATCCCTGCTCGCTGTAATGGCGCAAAGTGGCACAGCTAATGAGAGCCAATAGACTTGTGCACACCAAGCTCAGTGTTCTGCTGTGGCCAGGTATTTAGGCTCCAGATGAACCACACGTCCCGGCAGCCACAGCTCTATAAACACAGAAGGAAACCTGATTAGACCTGATGGTGTGAAATGGGGTTGAGTTCAACAGGTGGGGTGGAGCAGAAAATACAAAATAGGTCTCGAAATGCAATAAATTACAAATTCACCAATCCATGATGTCATGTTCTGCTCAGTAAAGGACTTTAAAAAGACATCCCCTTTACAGGATGTTATAAAGATATCGAAAAATAAAAAAGAATTTTCATCTCCGACAGTCAGATTACAAAAAATGTTTATACGTTAGGAATAAAGCTATGCAAAACTCTGTACAGCAACGTTAACGGCTGCTCATTCAATGCTTTTATAAAAACAATAAAATGATAAATAGGTGCATCTCATTCATTTAAAGGCTGATTGCAGACCTTCGCCATGCGTTGTAGTTTAATACCAAAAAGCTTTTTAGTAGTCACAGACTGCTGTGAGCCCTGATCCCGCAGTTAGCTTAACAACTAAGTACTTCTTGAGCAGTTGACCAGGCAACATGGGGCTCACATTGTTGTCGTACAATTGACAAAAGCTCTTTGACACAGCAAAGCTCTCTCTACCTCAATTTAGCTTTGGTGACAACAGCAATAAGCAATTTGGCTGCGCATTGCATACAGTTGCCAAGAAGGAGAAGAAATCACTGCAGGCAAGGTAGATTTTTAGCACTCAGGTTTCAGTGAGAAAGCTAATGATTGCAAAGTTGTTTGCACGTTGCGCAGACATAATGCGACATTGTATTGAGCATTTAGAGGCTTATAATTGAGATAAGATTGTATTTGTAAAGATATTTTGGATACTTCTTATGAGACATAAACAATTTGGCCCATTTCATTCTGTTCATTTGTTAATGTGTTTTGCAGCATGCAACACTTTCATTTGCCAATATTATTTAGACTTTATTGGCATATAAAAAGGGAGCTTTGGTCATCAAACAAAATATGTTTAGTTCTTTTTGGAAAAAGGTAGTGAAGTTACTCAGTTAATAAAAAAAAAAAAAGTTCTGTAAAAGTAGACAGCTTTGATAGACAGTGGAGTCCAGATAATTTATTAACTTTTTTCTGACCTTAGTGTGGTGGAAGGCCAGGAGCAGCCAGGTTCGAAGAATTCCCCTGATTATTTCAAACATGTACTGCACCTCTGCAGCCCTGGAGCAGGCAGACAGTTCTCTCAGCAACCTGACATGGCATACAGGGATCGTTTTCACAAAGGACTTTCCCACAGTGACTGGCTGCCAGGCAATACTTTGCACATGAAACAACAATGCTCACGATGTGAAGGTTTTTAGCAGGAAGATTATCCCTTTTTATTTTGCATACCAAATACCCTTTGTACACTCTAGAATAAAATAAAAGAATAAAAATACACTGTACCTGTGGACTGTGCTTTCATGTCTCAAAGTTGGATAGATGATTAAGATTAACATATGATCGTCACCATTTCTGGTCTAATATTCTCTGGTGTTTATGTGTAATGATCAGCATAAAACCAACTAAAAGTAATGTTGTTATAGTGCAATGTTCTGTTGGGTTACCAGCCTAAGCGGGTATCAGCCAAATCTGTATTTTTACAGGAACATGCAGTATATAAGTCAGTTATATAAAATAACATAATAATTTTGTTGTTTTAAATAATAACCTTATATTTCATACCACAGTTTGAAGAAGAGTGAACAAATATGACTTGCTTGGAAGGGTTGCCAGAAGAAAGCATCCTCTCTCTAAAAAGAGCAACTTAGGTTTGCATAGTTGCAAGATGTTCGTGTTAACACACATTAAGACTTCTGGAAGACGGTCCTTTGGATGTATGAGATCAAAGTGGAGATGTTTAGCCTTAACGCACAGCACCATGTTTGGCAAAAGTCACAACATATCAACACAAACACCTTTTACGCGCTGTTACCCGAGTCTCCTCCACCCCATGCAGGAGACTCTGACAGCACTGAGCAGCTCCTTCAGCGGCCGGCTGCGGCACCCACGATGTGGGACGGAGAGATTTCGCAGGTCTTTCTTTCCAGCTGCTGTCACACACTACGACATGGATGACCACACACATGCAGACAGACACACACACATCCCATACACAACTGTAACTGTCTCCCTGATGTGCAATATTACCAAGAGCAATTTTTTCCTACTATAACAGAGCATTTTATTCTATTTTGTATAGTACTTTACTCTATTGTACATAGTATTTTATTCTTGTTGTATAGCATGTTATTCTATTTTATCTTATTCTATTCTATTGTGTTTTCTTAACCTTTACGGCACACAAATCTCAATAAACTAAACAACACCTCAACTGAGCACAATGACGCGACAGCCTGATCAAGTCATACAGAGAATGATTACATGCAGCTACTGCTGCTACAAGGTGCTTCTACAAGCTACTGAAGCATAGGATGTAGTCGGTTTTTCCACATGGCTGCACTGTCATATATTGCTTTGTTACTTGGACGCATAGGTAGTATTGTTTTTTGATTGGCTTCAGCTACTGCCCTGTCTTGTGAATGTGACAAGTAAAACATATGGTTCACTGTGTTAACCTTCAACTATATAAGCACTTGTGACTCCTGACATGTGAAATGTCAGTATTCCTGCAAAATGTGAAAGATTTCTTACTATAACAAATTATATTAACAAAAATCCATCTGAATATTCATAAAAGGAATATATACTAGCATATTTCCTAAACGATGTACTACGAGAATTGCTCTGTGACTCCTCTGGTACTGTGGCACTGTGAGCATGTATTTTATTGCCCTGTTGCTTTCTTGACCCCAAAGCTGCTTGAAAACAATTGAAACGCTTTGGGATCAGTTAACTGATGTCACACTTGACAGCTATTAGTGCCCAACCAACCACTGAGCAGACTCTTGGCATTCGAGCGGCGCTACATTAGCCTCAGGCCATTGGCGCCTTCAGTGATGCCAAAATTTCACCAGTGTGGATGAGGCAGACAGAGGGTGACCTGAGAGGCCTGGAAAGACAAAATGCCTCTCTGAGCCTTACAATTTCTCTGAGACAGCGTATCCCCATCGCCATCCATCATTTTAATCAAGCAGATGCCAGAGTACCTCTCTGGAGGAGGGATATGCTCTTAATAAGATCTTCCTGGCAAATTAAAAGAGCTGGGAAGTCTCTCAGTGTGAGCAGAGAGGAGGGCAGGGGTGGCTGGGCAGGACAAAGCAGACGGGGTGAGAGAACTTGGCAGGGCTCTGAGAACATTCGCTCAGTGCATCTCCAATTAAAAACAACAAGCAGCTCCCACATGTGCAGGGTACCTTTCTAATGGGAAACATTTAGACTAGCAGGGAGAAAAGAAGAACTTAAGAATATATTTATAACCAAAAGGATATTTGTGGTTTGAAAAAAAAAAAATAAGAAAGAAAATATCAACTTCTGTTACCAAATATGAATTCCATGTGGACGAGCATTCCTGCTGATGACAGTTAGCTCAATTGTGTGCATTAAAATAATGCACACAATTTTTAGGCCGCACAAACAATTTTTGCACTTACAAAGTTTACATGCAAGTCCTCATTTTTTAAATCAGTATATGCTGTGAAGTCAGTGCACTCATATATTTTATGGCTGTATCTCACAAAGAAAGCTAGTTAGCTGAAAACGTGGCACTCAGTCCCGCAGAAACCAATCTGACATCACTGTTGCTACATCTTTGTTTTATATAGTGTATTACTAATGCTTGCTTTATGCTTGGGCAGGCTAGTACAAAGGCAGTCTGTGAGCAGTCGTATGGCTGCAGTCTGAAGTAGTGATGTGTCATCTGAGTCCAGCAATGTGCAGTTGGCATTTTGGAGGACTGCACAGGAGCATGTTTGTGGTGGGTGAAAGCCCCTCTCCGCTCTGTGTCCAAACAGAAACACATACGCAGATGGACACATTTGCACGACCAGGAATTATTACTTAAGACTGACAATAAATTTGACAACAGAAATAAAGTAAAACAAATTTTTTTTAAATTTGACAAAGACCCAACATGAAGACAAACAGAAGCAGACAAAGAAAAATGAAATAAATAGCAATAACAAAAACAAAAAAGGAATATGACATACACACAGGAAGCTAATTTTGTATTAGAGTTATTATATTAGAATTCAGGACCAAATGTGCACCATATGAGCACTTAAAAAAATCTTTAAAAAAAATAAAACCTCCGTAGGTAATATTCTGCATTTCATTTTTCCAATGTGTTTATTCATTTTCACTTTAGCAGCACACACAAAGTTGTGCATATGCTTTCTCCCAAGGTTTCAGCAAACCTGACTGACCTTCGCTTGATTTCATAAGGAGTAATTAGTTCTGTGAATTTATTTGCATTTCTCATTTATCTCTGACTGCCTGTTCTATTATATGTAGTGCACACACACAGGCATGTACATGAATACAAATAATGATTATACACACAGAGAACCACCCCACACACATACCCATTTCCTAATAATAGAAGCTTTTTGAAGCCAAGCCTTTGAATTCCTTGTTGGTCTGTGGAGTTTACTCACAGGCCAGAGATTTATGTTTTACCCTTCACTTCTGCATGTATGGATAATTACCAAGTAATGGATACATTTTTAATTATGTAAAAATAAGAGCACTTGCATAAGGCAGTCTTGAACCAAATGTGTAGTTTTCCACAGGAAATCACTTAATGTGTAATGCAGAAAAATGTGAAAAAGTAAGTGCTTGTCAAGTAAGCACTATCATTTCTGTCCAGATCATAAATGTTATTTTTTTTTGTTTCTTAGCCCAGTTGCTTACCCTGTTATTTGTGTCTGTTATGTTATTTTATGGCAGTGTTTGTTTTATCCACAGTCACGGCTACAGGACAAAAAAAAAAACTCCACAACAAAAACCTGCATGATGAACGAGTCAATAACACATACAATTTTGGCTTCCTATTGGAACCGTGCCCCTGGTCCTCAGGGTGCTCCGAGGTGATGTCATAAGCACTGTGTAGGGAAGCGTGAGCACTGGGTATAGGCTAAAAACAAACACTACTTTAATACCTCGTTCATCTGCTCTCCAATGGATACTTTCCAAGACACTAAAGAAGTCACTTGGAGGAGTGATGAAACGTTTCTCCCGCTGAAAGTGAAACGTCCAGATGAACAAAATCATCTTTTTGGTACTCTCCAAGAGTTTCAGCCATTGTCAATTTATGTTTTTTATTCACATGACAGAGGAAAACACAATCCCTTTATGCTGGACCAAGAGAAGGACTGGCCGCTACTTATGCCTTTTGAAGTATGAAGTGATATTTTGAGACGAGATGAGATGAGCCAGAGCAAACTGATTAGCATGCTAACCTGAACATTTTGTATATTATCTCAAGCTGCCTGTCGAAAAGCTTCAAATAATTCTTTCATCTGCAAAGACAAAATAATAGGAAGTAGAGCACAGAAGCCGGAAACACTGTATGAAGTGTAATGCCAGCTACTGTAATATGTACTGCTGAGTTTCTACATGGGCTTTTTTCATATTAATAACATTAATGACATTAGTAGCTACCATAATTTCCGGACTATAAGCCGCTACTTTTTGTACAAGCTTTGAACCCTGTGGCTTATTGTCCGGTGCGGCTTTTCTGAGGATTTTTCATGATTTTTGTGACATCGTAAGAGGATTTGTTTTGGTTTGTTCCACCATTTTGCCTGACAGAAAGACATGTGATCAGATACGGAAAAGAGTGATATGTTGGTCACATGTCCGTCCGCCAGCCAAAGTGCCGCTTTATATTTGACCGTTTCATTGATGAAATTTTATCATTGCATATTAAACACGCTGCAGAACCTGCTCTTTCCACAAAGGCGAATTCCTCTGTCCATTCTGCCTAAAAATTTCGGTACTCCTCATCTTTTTTTCTTTTCATCATCTTCTTTCTCAAAAGGGTTTGCGCTGCATGAACTAGCTAACTAAAAGAAGGGAAGTTTACTTCTTAACCTCACCACAGTCCGCGGGGCGACCGCATCATCCAATAAAAATAGAGGACACTCCTGTATTCTACCCCGAAGGACAGCTGGGATTGGCTGAGCCACCCGCAGCCTTAAACAGGTGCGGTAGAAAATGGGTGGATGTTAAAATGCACAAGAATGCTTTTTTATTTTTAACACTGTGGTTTTCTGTGAATTATCTGAGAGCCATATGCAGTCATCAAAAGAGCCATATATGACTGCGCGGGGGTCGCGCCGAGGCTGGGGGAGCAGTTGCTCCATCACCCTCCCCTCTCCGCCGACAGAAGCGCGTTGCGCAGCCCGCCTTGCTGGGCTCGGATGTCTGCGGCGCATCGCATAATTTCAAGTTGTGCGGCTAATATTCAGGTGCGCTTTGTAGTCCGGAAAATACCGTAGTTAAAAGTAGCCTGCACATGTGCTTGATTTTCGCACTTATCATATAACTTTTTCCTAACTAATTGTAGCATTACACAGAGTTGCTTCCCAATCAAATTACGAAGCAATATTTCAAGAGCCTATATAGATGCTGGGTGTGATGAAGGATATATGATGGCACTATTGTTAAAAACAAGAGAAAAAACCCCAAACAAACAAAATAACAGACAAAGATATCTATTTTATCTGACTTTGCTTTCTACTGTAACTGAACAATTAATTCAGCAAAAGGTCACCCTGAGAAATTTATGTGAATTTAGATGCATGGACATGCATTTTGTCACAGTGTTTTACAATAACATTTTTTTTCTTTTTGTTTCCAGTTATTTGTATTAAATTAAAATAAGGAATGGGGAAAATATCCTGGTACTTATATAGTGCATTTTTACTCTGACCACTGACACTCTTATGGATATATTACAGGCAACTGGGGGCTCAGTAAGTTACCTAAACATAATTTGGAATGCAGACATGGTTGACAACCCACTCTACCCCCTGAGTCACAGCCACCCCAAATAAAAATCTGCAAACATACATGCAGCAGAAGATTCTTAGACACAAGAAACATATTTTCAACATTAATGAGATTCATTACTATCTTTAGTATTTTAAAGGCTTATTATATACAATATATTTGTTAAGTAAATATATTTGTTAAATATACCGTACTGTATAATTCTTGTAGTGGAGCATTCTAAGAAGGGCTTTTGGGGCAGCCTTTGGGAATGGCCTTGAGTCAGCACTCACCATAAATTGCAGTGGCCTGAGGCTGTCAGGATATAATGCTGGAATAACAGAGCAGAAAATATCCTGAGGGCTGAACCAGGCTGCTGGCCTATATACATCCCCAGTACACTACCAACCTTCTTTAGCATGCTGTGTTTCATACAAAGAAATGCACAACTGAGCTCGAATAAGTTGGCTTCTCAGAGCTCAGTTAATACATCTTCAGGAAATAAACTAGAGCAGAGTTCTGCAATAACAACACAGATGTTGGTCAGAGGAATTTAATACTGTTGTTGAACACTATACGGGGAAAATGTACAAAACAACCTGTGATCTAATTTACAAGACAAAGCCGCGAGAGCCAAACTGATCAGATTAACTAATGATGTCCTGATTACCGTGTATCAAAGACACCTGTCATATTTAAAAATCCTGATGATCGTGACCTGAAAATCTGAGTTAGTGTCATCAGATCTATCATTTTCACTTTTCCTGTCCATGACGTATTTAATCATGAGGGATGGGTGACAGGCTCTGTTCTTTTGCCAAGTAACAGGACTGTGGAGAGCTCTAACCACTGGATGGAAATTATCTTGCCCCAAGAGCTCTGACATCAGCTGGGACAAAAAAAAAACAAGGACATGGTAGCTTCTTGCAGTCTGAAGAACTCAATCTGAGAACAGAGTTAATTCTTCTTAAAATTGTAAGCCAAGTAAAGGCTCTGATTTCCTTGTATCCATGAGGGACCTTTGAAGAAGGCTAGCATTAAGTAATAAAACTCCACTCTCGCATCAGTTTTTGGTCACATCTGGTTCAATGAAACCAATATGGTGGAAGCCAAACCTAATGGTGAGGTTTCAAAAAGGGAATTTACAGCATGCAGTATGAATTCTGAGTCAAAATCACCATTTTAGTCTTACCTAAATTATTAGTGACAAACGTGCTATACAAACAGTGAGCATTAACCCCTTTTTCAACAACTGGCAATCAAGTCTTGTTTATGGGAAAGTGAGGACAATGTCCTAATCAATAACAATACAGCAACATTTATGAGTAAATAAAATACACAATACATGTGTGGTACCCTCTGCTGAGCTATAAATTAATTTAAACACCACAGAGGTCCGCTCATCACTTAAACAGGGAGGTGTCATTCAGCCTTTACGTGTCTGTTACAGTTTCCCCATGGGGATCGTTACAGTGTCATTCTGTCTTCTGATGCTACTGCAGGTAAAACCTTCACAGATGGTGTGCACGGCATGAAGAAAAAGTTAAGCAAAGTGTCCACAAGTTCAAGATAACATTAGTAAATATAAACGGTAGTGCTCTTCAAATTCTCAGTGGTGCTCAGAGTGAGAACTTCTCTAAGTAGATAAATAAAGTAATTCTCAATGTCACCAGTGACTGAGGCAGAGGAGAGCACCAATAAGTAAATAAACCGCTATTCTTACGCGACACTGAAATCTGATGGCTTTAATTGCTTCTTTATCAGTGTGCAACACCCAGTCGCTGTATGGCTTGTGTGTGTCTGTCATTGTGTGTCCCCATGCTTCTGTGTACTGTAGGCTATATTCGTCAGTATGAGCCTTTGAGCATGGAAGCTGAGTGTTGGGCCTGTTGTGGGGAGATAAACGGCAGAGGAAGATGGCAGATAGTTGAGTCTGAAATCTCTTTAATGCAGAAGTCACCGCAGCAGCATCGACCCTATACTAAATATGCCCTCTTACAAGAACATGCACTGGATCAGGGGAGGAGAAAAATCCCTACAACTACTTTAATCTGCGCTTATTGGGGGGCAAGGATTGATATGAGTATGCATTATGCAGAGATATAAAAGTACGATTTGGCTGGTAAAATGAAGGCCTTTTAGGGAGTTTACTTTTCGTCTTTTCTGACAGTTGCTGGTGATGGGAAAATTCAAATCACTCTCCAAGGCATCTTCCTCCTCTGCAGACCACTGCTCACTCACAGGTTGCAATGTTTCCCTGGAGAACTACCCGTGTGCATCCATATTTGTGTGTTTCGGTGTGTATGTGAGTGCACTGGCGTGAGACTGGCTGTTGAAGGGCATGAATATGTCAGGTAAAGCTCCAATCTGAATGTGTTTAGTACGGGTTTCAGTGCTCAGTGTTCCAGAAAGGCAGCTCTGCGCGGAGGAGCGGACGGCCCAGCAGACCTGAGCTGTAGCTGTAATTGGCATAGCTGCTTTAAAATGAAGGAGGATTTTTCCTCTTTAGATGGAATTATGCACCCAATGGAGCCACTATCCATCATTCTGACCAAGGTGATTTTGACAGATAGAACACGATATCTCCTTTAATTCAACCATGGCCACACACCTCTGCAGCCCGCTGCACGGCCATAGAAGATAATTAGAAGCTTTACTGGTGACTGACTGGTACATTCATATTACATGTTTGAGTCTCTTTGGTAGGCTAGGCAGGGACATCCACATAGACATCTGTCCTATGAATGGTTAGTAAACTAATGGCTTGAGACAGATTGTCTAATGTATTCTAGCTACTTTCCGACTAGAAATTTGAAATATCTATTTTAAAATTGGGCAGCTAAAGGCTTGAAGTACAAAATAAAAAACAGGGCATGGTGTCAGGTAGGCATGCCATTTTTTTCATGAGACAACAGTGTGAGATGACAGAACTTGCGCGTATCAACATTGTCATCAATGGCCCTTACCAGCCAATACAAAGAGTAATATAGTGCTGCTTTGTCCTTTTGAGTCATCCATCCATCCATTTTCTTCCGCTTATCCGGGGCCGGGTCGCGGGGGCAGCAGCCCAAGAAGTGCCTCAATATACTGACCACAGCAATATAGGCTTCCAAGAGATAACTGTCCCATTTAAGAGAGCCTCCAAGTTGGCCTTAGGAGGCTGGAGAGGTAATGGCACATGGCCTTTAGCAAAACAGCAATAATCAACATCCCAAAGGTTCTCTGAAAAGCTACAGCACCAATAACAGTTCTGGTTATCGGATGAATTTCTGACACTTCACTCCAAGTAACGGTACACAGCTACAGCATCTTGATTTGGTTTTGTAAATTTCTTTATAGCACCTGTGGACTACCAACTCACTTTCCTGCCAGGAACTTCAAGGTTGTAAGAAAAAAAAAAAAATCAATGCAAATTGTACAAACTACAGTTGGGACACAGCTCACAGTGCCTCAAAAACAGTTATGTCTTTTTGGATACACCAACACAACCCCAATTTGAGTGCATCATCATGATTCAATCTCTGAAGCAGGCTATCAACAGGTGTCTTGGTATGCCATACGTATATGCAAATATTATAGGAAAATGTCCTGCGGTGCTACTGCAAATCCTGACAGCATCTCTTCCCTTTAATGAACTCTGAATGAAATAAATGATTGTTTATCAGTTTTAATCATAGGAACAGGAGGTTACAGCTCATGGAATCACCTTAATTATTGTTGTGCAGTATGATGCATAAAATGCTCACTCTGTGTGCGTGTGAGTTTACTCCAGCATCCTGCCTGCTCTAATTACTGTGGAGAGGGAATCCACAGCAGCTCCCACAGGGTTCCTGTCACAGCCAGCCGCCTCACCGGGCTCCTGTGTCCAAACACGGAGCAGCTGCCAGAGCTGACATATCAGTGGGCACACACACACACCTACACGTACACACACACACTGAGATACATCATTAGCATAGCATGCTGCTGATAATCCTAAGAATGCAGCATTTACCCAGGCTGCATAGCTCACATTACTGCTGAAACTGCTGTCTCAGTAACAAACAATTCAATCCTGTTATCACGGGGGTCACATGACGGTAAATCCGAAAGAAAACTTTTGTAGTTAAATATGCGCTGTGTAACATTTATATCTATTACTTTTTGTTTTTTTATTGCTAATGTATGAAGAGATTATGTAATTATATAGTCATTCCTTGACTGTTGTGTTGGTCTATGTTAAAACCTGGACTAATTTTCAGTGAAAATCCAAAGGATGCTCCTCACTTATACTTGCCTAGTCCATTAAACCAATAGTTCCCAATAAAACAGTCTGAACCCTCAACAGAAGTCCCACATAAGAACAAACAAAAGTCCACTTTAACAGTTTAAACTGAGGTTAGTCAGTTACTGCTTAATTTTGTAACTAATGAATAATCAAAGTTTGAAGGTAAGCCAATATAAAAAAAAACATTTGTTCTACTGTTTTAGATAAGAGTTTTAGCATAGGGACAATCTTAGCCAATTGTTACAGTGAATATTAAGAAATTTATTCAGGTTAGATGGCATTCCTAACATTAGCTCATAAGCTAACATTAGCCAGAAAAAAAGCCAGTTTTATGAAGGCCACATGGGTAAACTAGAATTTGATCAGCTTCACTGAAAGTCTATAATCAACATTTACAGGGCAGGTAAACATGAGGGGTTATCTAATCTGACAGTGAGCTAGCTTTCTTCTGACTAATGGTAGCTAACATTAGCACAAATGTATTAACTTTCTTGAAGGACGTCCACACAGAAACCAATTCACAGTGACATGGCAACCAGAACCCAAACAAAGTCAGTGACATTTGGCAACTTCGACAAACAATGCTTAAATAACTGTAGGACATGCAAAGTGGATTAAGCTACAGTAAAGTTACAGATTCTGAACTTTGAGTGACTGAAGTGACTACCAATGAGAGCAAGGGATACCACTGATGGACATAGGGGCAAATACATTACAGGGATATCTGGGCAACTGATTTTTACTAGCAACCGACTGTCTGACCTTTGGGACTGATTTGTTAATTTAGCTGAACATTTTCAAAAAAAGTTATCAGGTTATCAGCCAAGATATCCCTGGCTGCTCCAGTCTGTATCAATGGCTGTAGTCATTGGTCTGTATGCCAAAGTACCCTTGGGCAATAGACTCTGAATCCTTCTACGATTGCTGCGTATTGCTCTCCTGTGTGAATGTTAGATAGAAAGCACTTAGGGGTAAAGAAAAAAAAAAAGTGCTTGTATGAATGGGTGAACACGGTATGTTGCATAGAGCACCTTGAGTGCTCAAGTAGAATAAAAAAGTGCTATTTAAAAAAAAAAACAATGCTGACCAGTAACATTATTTATTAACAGTATTATATACTGTTTGCTAATAGTATGCCAAGGAAAACCATATCTATATTTAACTACAAATGCTCACCAGTTTAAAAAAATAAATTTAAATGGAACTGATTTTTAACAGTAGTGTAACATCACATACCAAATATATTAAACTAACACATATAGTCTACACAAACAGCCAACATAGGCATCATCCAGCTAACTGTAACTTAATTACACAGCATGTGTCTGGCATTTTTAGCTTCATCACATCCAAGGAAATTTTGTTGTAATTGTACTGAACTGTGTGTGACTAATACTACATCCCATAGTTTAACAGGGCAATAGCACAGGGCAAAAAAATGGTTGAGAAAAGTCAGAACAAAAACTAAAGTATGTAGAAACTGTGTACAAAAACTATGTAGAGGTTTGGCAAGGTAAAGTTGGTTGCTTGAAGGTAAAATAATACCCAGTAACAGCCAGTCAGGTTTCTGTACATCCCCCTTTCCTTTGTTATAAAATTGTAAGTGTGTCTTTTGACCATGCCCTCTATACCTGATGTGATTGCAATGCTACCCATCAACAGAGCAATGGGGGTTGATTGACCTGATGTGCTTGAGCACCTTGTCAATAGCCCAGAAAGCATTTCTGCCCAGTGATGTGTGCTTGTAATCTATTAAATGGATGACTTGAAGGCAAAGACAGCAATGAAGATGAAGATGGAAGGGGGTTAACTACACAGGAAACTTAATTTAAAAAAAGCAAAAGGGAATTACTGATACCCCATTCACCTTTATATTAACTGCTAGCAATGCCTAGCAAAGTCTACGTTCTAACCACAGTGTTGAAAGACTGCCAGAATAAACTGCAACACTCCTGGTTGATAAACTCTTCCATCATGCCGATAAATATGTTAGTAGAGGGTGTAATTAGGAGGAATATGGGATGACCATGGAGACTGAGCAGACAACGTAGAAAATTCCTGGCACTGAGCCCAAAGCTAAAACAAACCCCCACTGTGGCCATAAGGCTAAATGCATAGCAGGCTAAAAGCCTCAGCCTCCAACCAAGTTCTTAATGAACGTTTGCTCTAAATGGCTTAGCTGGTGGCGGGTCCCTCTATGACCCATGCCCACCACATGAGGGGCACTCTCATGACAAAATAACACATCTTCAAAATGGATAAGTTAACTACGGAAAGTCAAATGTTCAAGGGCTGAATAACTTCTCCGGAAAAAAGAAAAAGAGTCATAGGAAGGAATATTGAGAAAACGATGCTTTCTTTATCAAGGCTCTGAGATATTATCAAAGGTACCATCAAGGCAGACTGAAGGAAATTCTAATAAAGGCAGGCTCACACATTTGGCAATTTTTTTTTCTGATGGATGTTCATTTCTCTTCCTGAAGTTTTTTTTTCTTACACTTTAGCTGCCATTTCAACTTCTGTCAGTGCTCAAACTTCCTACCTTTCTTTTAATTTCCCAAACTTTAGCTATTACTGCCTTTCAAACATATAATGTGCATTGTCATTTTTATATCTACTTGTTTTATCAATATGTACCCTCTTCTGAAAATGTATCTAAAAAAGGCTGCACGTTGAAGCTATATACAAGCTTGTTCACTGCTTTCGCTCGACAGTATTTGACAGCCACATTGTTTATCCCGTATCACTCTCTCTCAAATCACTCCTCATTCTGTAAACTATGACCCACCAAAGATATATGCAGAGAGAATGGAAATCTCTTTAAACAACAACAGGTATCCAAGTATCGTATCATATTCTTAAGTCATTTGGTGTTAAGACTTTTTAATCTGCCATACAACATTGACGAATTAGCTTATTTGAACTGGTATTAAAGTAACATATTGGTCCATTTACTGACATGGAAATCAAAACTGTGTTATATTACACAACAGTAACTGCGGGTTTCCTCCGATGTTGCCATCACATTTGTATGACAGAAAGAGAAAAATTGGTATGTGGGATTCCTACAGCTCCGTGAGAGCATATGAAGGGAGCCAGCCTCTGCGTGGCCTGTAGAGCCTGTATGGGTGATGGATGACAATAATTATGTGGAACATCCACTTGTATGGTGTGTATGGGTGTACGGAGGGGTGAGGGTGGGGAGAGTGGGTAGACTCATGCTCATGTGATATAATAACAGTGACGCATGGCTGTTCATTCCTGGGGCTCTGTCCACTCCATCACCTGCCCCCACCACTGCATTCAGTCTCCAATCCTTAACCTGTCTACAGGAGGTAAGGTGCTGGCCTTAGAGCCAGCACCGCTTGGAAAACACTTCAAGAACATTACCAGCCTTCAGGCTGCAGAGAGAAGGCCAAAGTGTTGTCTCTAATAAAAGTATGAAATCAGCAGGAAACCCTTGACACTGAATGAAATTGTGTACTAGTGGCCCGATGCAACAACTAAAGGCTAGAATGTATGGTCCTAGTCGATAAGTGCAGCTGCTTATATTGAGAATTAACTGATCCAGTGAGATTTTTACCAACAAGCTCTGTGCAGCATGTTTCATGTCAACGTGAACCACTGATATAACTTACAAAATGAAACCAGCCTGATTGTTTTGATGCCTCTGACATTCGTTCAGATGGTTTGTTTTTTTTCAACATGAAGTATTTAACATTTATGCATGTTCTTGCTTTGCCCAATTGTTTCTTTTTGATGACCGAAGGATTAGACTGAAATCTGTTTAAAACAAGCAGAGAATTCATTACTGTTGTGAGAAAAACAAGCATAGCAATATATGTTTGATGCATGATTCAGATAATACTGTTGATACATGTACGCTATTAGCCATTTACTGTTTGCTTGCGACTTTTGCAGCTGTTCCCGCCGCATTGTCTCCTCGAAAACACCTCAGTTGTGTTTATGAGTTTTTATGAGTTTATACATCTTTTTCCTATTTCTGTTGTGTTTTACTCAACTTCCATTGTATTTTGTGTGCTTTTGATGCATGTTTCTATTTTCTGGTGTCTTCTTAAGTCGTAGAGCATCTGAAGTCTTACAGCCACTGTATAAGAACCCTTTTCCGCACATAGAACAGACTGGGTTTCCTTTACAGACCAAGTGGTGACAGTTGGCTAACAAATGCTAGAAGAAAGTCAGTTCTATCTAGTAAAACTTTTCTGGCTAAATGCAAATGATGTTGGTGCAAAACTAATAACATAAACAGGGTCTTCATTTGGTTTGGTGCTCAAGTCTGTCCTCAGACTGACCTTTGTTGCATTACATTTGCATTGAAAGTCTGAGCAAGGAGTCGCTGGGAGTGCTCCTAAATTGAGCGGCAGTAAAGCTGGGGAAAAAAAAAAAAAAAAAAAAAAAAAAAATAAATTTTTTTTTGCC
>VURO01014692.1:2685-17215 GCA_015108175.1 Pelvicachromis taeniatus | reverse complement strand
GCCAAATCACAACATCAGTCGCCTCAAGGCGCTTTACATTGTAAGGTAGACCCTACAATAAAACATACAGTGAAAAACCCAACAATCATATGACCGCCTGAGCAAGCACTTTGGCGACAGTGGGAAGGAAAAACTAAATTTTAACAGGAAGAAACCTCCAGCAGAACCAGGCTCAGGGAGGGGCGGCCATCTGCCGCAACTGGTTGGGGTGAGAGAAGGAAGAAAGGATTAAAGTCATACTGTGGAATAAGAACATAATAATGAACAGATTGTGCAAGAATATAGCGTAAAGGGAAAGCGGACTACTGACTTCACTCCAGTTAAGGAAAATAGGCCCATGATTTTCTATTTCTATAATTTTCTTAAGCATTTAATCTCACATTGTGGCCCATCTACGGTTGTTTATAATGGATGGCTGGATGAATGGATGTTCCAAATTAAGTGATACAATTGCATACCTTAGAAGAAACCTTCATCTTCACTTATATGCAGTCAGCTGCTGTGTCGCTATCTGATGACAGCCTGCCATGCCAAATGGCTTCTGTAATCCCCAGGCCCGTCATAGCCCACAGCATGCAGCTAAACTCCTACATTTGTACCTTTGCCTGCTCTGAAATGTATGTTCCCAGGAGATGAACACATTGGTTTGATACAATTCCTTCTTAAAAAACAAAACAAAACAAAAACTCTGCTTACTGATATATTTTTGGTTACTGATAAATGAGTGAAGTCACATTTTTTGCAAATAAGAAAAACACACCAACACTAGCTCAGTTACTTTTTACTGTTGGGAGAGGCAACAATTCAAGGTCATGATCACTATAGTTTCTGCAGCCTATGCATACTCAAAAATTTGCCAAAATATAAAAAAAAACAAACATAATTAAAAATCTGCTTTTAAAAACATTCAAAATGCCTACTTTTAAAAATCAGATTGTCTGCCTTTTGCAGACAATCTGCAAAAGGCAGATTCTTTAGTGGAAGAACTGGGTTTGTGCACCAAGGGACATCACACAGTGAAATACAGTAATCTAGCCTAGAAGTATCAAATATCTTGAGTAGGTTTTTACGACGGGATGCTCCTGAATTTTACAGTAGGTGAAAATTGTTTAAGATGTGTTAAAAGAAATATTTAGGTGACAAATTTCTCAAAAGTCCTTTGCACTAGTAATGAAGGCGTAGGTAAATCTATCAAGAGTAATGTGATGCGCTTTTTCACGTATTTGCTGAAGCAGCACCTTGATTTCCAAATTTACATAATGAGCCATAGAAATCAGTTAATTTTGGATTCAGTTCCTCAGATTTTTGCCAGAGGGTCTGAGCAAGCAGATATATGATCTCTCATGTGAGCGTGGAGAGAATGTGTCCCCTGTCACCTTCCAAAAGCTTGCTAAAAGCCATGAATTATTGCACTCTGGTGTATTGTACTAAGTCAGTGCTGGCCGAGACAAACATAGAGACACTCAATAGGAGCATTATCCCAATACGCCATACAGTGATGCAGATACTGGGAGGAATTAATTAGTGTTGTGCTAATTAAAGAGTACAATTTAACAGCACTGTTTTAGTTTCTTATAATACCCCAAAGTGAATGTGCTTCTTAAATTGTTTTTTCTTTTACATTTCCCAAATTGATCCTGTTTACCTTTTCGTATCTTCAAAAATCAGGATAACTCATAACTATCAGATTTTTCTAATCTCACAGCATCTAATGTCAAACCTAAATGGGGTGGGTTAAGCTCAGTCACGGGGACAAGGACAGCCTTTGTAAGCAGTAATATGAGCAGACAAACTGCAACAACATAAGCCATGACTACAGTGTTCTGAGCTACATCAGGACAGAAGTCAGTGTGTTGACATGTCAGGCTAAAAAAGCTGAAGAGCCTCAGCGTCAGTGGAAAGGCTGACTTTCATCTGGAGGGACAGAGGGAGGAAGTGAAGGGAAGGAGAAGAGAGAAAGATAGGTGGCTAGAGAGAGCTCAGCTTCTTCTGAGTCAGGGAGTCAGGAGAGAGTTTTGTTCCTCTGAGGACTTAAAAACAATCTCCTCATCAGTGGAAAAAAGGGATCAGTGATTGGGCTAGAGGATTTCTCTAAACAAACAAGATTTATGCAAAAGCGTTATAAAAAAAGTACAAAAAGCACTAAAGGTGAACGGATGCACTAAGTGTACCTGTATGCACAAGATGGACATTACTATTGCACTTAAAAATTTATTCCTTTCAATTGTGGTGGTGGTTTCAGTCAGTTGATAACTTCCTTGGTTGCTAAACAAAGTTTTTTTTATTTGTACAAACATCTGTAAGAAATCATCGCTACTTCTGACCCAATTTAAAACTGTTACCTGGTGAATGACAAATTGTTGCCAAATGATGATGCATGATGATCACGCATATGATGCCTGGTTTCTACAAACCGAGATAGTCAAGTTGAGGCTTCACAGCAAGATTCTGCAACCCGGTGGGTCACAGTGGCTATATCTGTTTTTTCTGTGTGGTAAAATTAGCAAGTTGGGTGTCAGCTGGAGGACGCAGACACAGCACTGTTGGTACAAATATCAGTACAAATGTGGGTGGCTGTACCTCAGGAAGTAGGCAGCTAACTGGAAGGTTTGTGGTTTTAATCCCTGGCTACTCAAGTCTGCATGCCAAAGTGTCTTTGGGCAAGATGCTGAACCACAGTTGCTCTACGATGGGTTCATCAGGGCATGAATGTGTGTGAATGTTACAAATTTGTTATCTAAAAATTTAAACTTAGTTTTCAAGGTTTTTTGTTGTTGTTGTTGATTTTGAGTTTCTTTTGCAACAATTTGAATTAGCAAGTGTCAAACCCTAACCCTAATTAAGTTTGTAAGTCAAAATTTTGAGATATGTAACCTTTCACGATAATATTAGACTCACGGATGTCAAACATTTTTCTCAGCTCTGGAAATAAGCTCTTATACAAATGAGTGTCTAATTAATATCTAATATAATAACAATTTTTTGTATTAATGAATATCCAAGTATCAATATTTCTGACCAACCCTTTTCATGCATTTGATGCGTAACCCCCCCCATTCACAACCTATCCTGAACTAGTTTTTAAGTGACCAAACCAACAAAGAGTAAAAAAGAACCAAAGGCAAAAGCAAAGTCTTTGTTCGAGTTCATGACTGAGTGAACGGACATCTCTTTTAGTACACGCATCTCTGCGTGGCTGCAGAGTTAAGTGTCCGCTGGGTTCTGTTCCAGACAGATGAGGCATGTATCATCCTGCTGCGCTGTTTGCACCCTATGAAAAAAAAAGACAGCGCTGGGTGTGTGACATTCTCCCTCGCATCCACACTGTCACCACAGCAGTGTTGGCATCACTGCCAAATGCTCCTTCTACTCCTCTTCCAGCCCTGCAAAAGGATGATACCTCCACAGAGAGAAAAACAGCGAGGGTATGTGAAATAAATCTGTTCAGATACATTTTTTATAATTTAAAAAGAACAACAGCTCAAAGCAGTTCTATGTGCTGTTTCCTACCATAGACAGCCAAAAACGTAAGAGGCACCTCCTCGGCAAGAGTTGGCCAGGCTTCTCAAATTGGTTTCTATGCTCCCAGGCCTCCATCCAGTTCACTATTGAATTACACTCACTTGTTTACCATTTTCTACACATAAGAGAACAAAAACAGCTCAAAGCAAAAAGGGGAAGCAATGTATAATATAAGTGCAGCAGCAGGAGCCCAGCAATGTCATGTCTATGTCCTGGTAGCTCAAAAATAGTGTTGGCCGAAGAGAGGGAAAAAAAAAATCAGTGTGGAAATGAGGTCTGTGGTTTGAATGTGCTGCTTGCCAAACATTTAAAAGATAAGTCAGAACTGTGCAGCTGTCTTTTGACTAATAGTTAAATATTTTATTTATCACACACATTTTGACTTCTTGCAGAAGTGTACGATGTTGTTGCTAAACCACGATTAGTTAATGTTTTTAGAAATTGACTCTATACTGCCTAATAATTCAGTTGCACAAACCATATACTGTATATTTCAACATATTCCAGCTTTTTGTTTAAACTACATAATACTAGGTTAAATAAGTAAACCTAACACAGTGTTTTTATGGCTGCAGCATTCACATGGTATCATCGCCGGTGTGTTGTGTATATTCTTATACACATTTCCAAAATGTGTACTTGTTATCTTTCAGATTGACATCCAAAATAAGTTGTTGCAAAATGTAATTAATTATTGATGTCTTCTACTTCTTTGTTCATATTCCATCTTTTAAAAAAAACAAACTTAATTGGATCATTTTTAGTCTTTCAATTGCAAGAATGTTAAAATCATAACCTGTTTTGTCGATACAGTGTAATTTTACGTAAGTAACCTAAACAATCAAACACCCACTTTGCATTTGTAATCCATCTGAATTGTTCTAGTTTTGGTAGAGATGCAAACCTTCATTTTTTCACACTGACTGATTGATATTTTCTGATTTTTGACATAGATGCCTGATGGTGTGAACAATCTGTAGACTGTATAGACCGTTTTTCTTCCAAATGACCTATAAATGTTTTCATTTTTTTCTTCTCCCAATCCCATATACACTTTCACAGCCCATCCTCTTTATTGTACTTTCACTTTTCCTCTCTGCTTTTATCTGCAAGCATTGTCCTCTGTGGTCCATTGTTAAAAATCTTTCCATATGCTCAGCTCCATCGGAGCAGGTGGCAAACCACAGGTGGAACTTACACCTTCACTTGGACTGGCGTCCGTCCCATGAACCAAAAGAAGTGTTGCCACTTGGCTTGCTAACTGTAGGATTGGGGATGGGGGGGTAGAGGATAGAATGGAAGAATGGAAGGTAGTATCTCTGACCTTTTAGTAGCCTTGAGGAAGGACAGATATCCTTTATTTTGTTAAACTCCTTTGTGAATAGGTGAGAGCAATTACCTTATTTCCACTCTTTCTTTTGTATCGCTGGATTTTAAGAATGGATTAAAAATTGCTGTATAGCAGTTTCACTAATCACATTTTACCACGTTACAGATTTATTGGAGAAAAGGAATTAAGTGGGATCACAAATACAGGATGAGGGGGCTGTGTTTAAGGAACTAATACTGGCAGATAATAAAACTCTGTGATTTACTCGTCTGAAAACAAATTATAAAAAGCATTATGCCAATTTTCCGAGATATTGGTGACATTTAAGTCTACATTCAGAGTTGGAACCTGGAACTTTTGCTAAATGCATGGGTATTAAATTCTATTACAGTTCTCATTTAATATTCTGTATTTCCACTGATCGAAAAAAAGTGTTTTCAGTCCCAGCTGTGTTAGTACACACTGCCTTAGGCTAATCGTTATGTGTAGTACAAAAAAATAGAAATAGACTCAAAGGCCTCACAGAATGTGCTGGACCCTTATCGTACATGTCATTCTATGCTCAAGTATGTATTTATTAAATGGAATTGACAAACAGATCTGGTAAAATAACAAATACACTATTTGAGTATCTTTTTGCTTTTTTGAGTACGCAGGTATGTCAAAACAGTCCCCAGAACTCACTTCATCTTCTGTCCATGTCTCTCAGGGGTTTACTAGTTAGATGCACTTTAGCAAGGGAAGCATGTTGAGGGGGTGGAAGATGTGACAGGAATGCTAAGCTTCATAAATGGATAAAATAATCCCTGTATGGATGTGTTGACGATGTGCCGTGAATAAAAGAAGTGGTAGGGACAGGAATGGATGAGAAACGGCTCAGCTTCAGCACATTAATGACCTCCAGCGTCTTGATGATAGCTAATATTCTCCAGCTGTCTCTCTCTTTCTTTTACTGAGATGTAATTTCTGCAAAGGCACAAAACACACCAACATGAGTCCAAAGTGTTTTTTAGACATATCATAATCTTTGCTGTACTTTAGAACATGGTTGCTTTCTCTTGAGTAATTCTATTTGTTCCACTTTGAACACTGCACCTTTTCCTCTATTTTGGGAACACACGTTTGCCTTTGCTATGTTGTCTGAGGCTATTAGAAACCTATCTTTATATTCCTCTAACTGAGCAGCATTGGGGATAATTCTCACAATCTTAAGAGATTGTACACTGAAAGTATTATTATTATTTTTTTTTTTAAATGATAGCTTATCCAAAATATCACAATTACCCCTGACAGCCACATCCATTTGCACATGTGCTTTGTTTGATCCTGTGTGACAGTGAAGCATACCAGTCTCTGTGTAATGGCTTCATCTGTCTTGTTTACAGAAAAGTAATACTGTGCTGACATGCAGGCTGAATGAGTATGCACAATGCAGTGGCAGTCTGATTTTTCACACTGTCATTTAATAGGGCAGGGCATCAGCATGGCATTTCATACAGGTTCAGAAATGTGTTATTGCTGCTTTTACCAGCTTTAACCTCGTCCCACTTGTGTTTTTCGATAGCTCTTTAATTAATCTCCAACTGACTGTTGGACAACAGAAAGAACAGCAGAGCATCTGGACCAACATCGATTCATTAATGATTTACTAACATTTTTAACTTTAAACTTGAGGGCTTGTAAGAAGTGAGTTTCGATTAATTCATACTTCTATGATTTTAGTAGAAATCTCAATGTATTGGCTATTATTTGTTTGTTGCTGATTTACTGATGTCCATGGGTATGCAGAACAAGAATCTGTTTTGCTTGTAGCTTACTGAACCATCTTTCCCCCTTCTGTCCTCTTAACAGAAAAATCCACCTACGATGCCTCAGGCTCCTCACCTTTACCGAGCGACCCAGCAGTCACAGGCGTTCCTGCTCACCCATCGGCTGACCTGTCAGTGGCTGAGGAGGTGCCTTTCCCAGTTTTCCATTCAGACAGTCACTCAGACACTGATGCGGAGGGCTTATCGGGGCAGCCTGCTTTTTCTTCTGTCTTAACCATGATAACAGGAACTGTCAAACATCCAGTGAGCCTTGATCAAAGTAGAACCTTGCCAACTATCACCAGGGATGAGATCCATACCACCCAATGGCCTTCACGTAATTCCAGCCAGGGCTCAGACATGTCCTCCTCATCGTCACATGTGGGAGCCAGCTCAGGTTTGACTTTTAGCATGTCTCAAAAACACACAACACCGGCTCAGACTGCTGGTTACACTGTCTCCAGTCTGTCACATGTATTCTTCACAAACGGAAGCAATATTGTATCATCATTTCCAACATCAACAGAGCTGACACCAATAATGTCTACTCCATCTCCATCCACACTGTCTGTGCTTTCATCATCTGTGCCTTCATTTTTCCCGTCACTTTCCACTGAGTGGATAGAGAAAGCGCTTCAGACAGAAACAGCAGCGTTATCAGCAGGGTCTCAGGGTTGGTCAGACAGTTTAACAATCCTGCAATCCACCACTCAGTCACTTGCTGACCTGCAATCTGTAAGACAGGAGAGACAAAGCAATACAAGCAAATGGCCACACTCTTCAAGTGAAACCAGCATTGATAAAGGCAATAAAGTATCAACACATTCATCAGCGGACAGAATCTACACAGTGAGTGAATTATACACCAGAAGTGCAACACCCAAAGAAATCCAGACACCAGCAACCAGCACTTACACATCATACTCTACTCCTAACTATAGTCAAAATCCTTTTAATATTTTGCGCAGACCTACTGAAATGCAAAATCCAGGTATGAACTCTGTACCCACCAATAATCTTGAAATGAACGCCTCATTTCCCTCTAAACTGGAGAGTCAAGCTGTTCAAAGGCAACAGGGAGCTTCACAAAATCCCACATCAGCACTGCTGTCTGTCCATTCTAAAAGCTACTCAATTTCTAGTCATATCACACAGTGGCTTCTAAACCAAACGGCGTACACGGAAAAAGACGTTAAGACAGCAGGAGACAGTCACACTTTTTTTCACGAAAGTGATGCCGTCATGTCATCACTCAGCTCACATGTTGGAACTCCCTCTGTGTCACCAGTAATGGCGATCACACCAAGTGAATCCGTTGTTACAGTTTCCTTGGAGACTCTCTCTGAAGCTGCAATCACCAAGCTAACAGGTAGCCACTCTGGCATGATGTCCTCAGAGCATGCTTCTAATCCTGGTGATTTACTGATCGCAGCGGGTCACAGCAGGCCCAGAGTCCCTGCCACTGATGTAATTTACAACCAGGGAGATATAACGGCAGCAGAGCTCAGATCTGTTTTCACTCATGCTCACCTGAATAACTCAGTTTTACTCACACAGCTGAAACCTGATTCCACCACTCATTCTATCCCCAGTTTGAGCACCAGAACAGGAACAACATCGTCTGCACTGGAGTCAGATTTGTTAAATTTGAGACCCAAAAATGTTCAGGAAACTGTAACTGGGTCTTCCAAGGACATAACTCACGTGCACATGGATTACACGACCTCAAAAACTTTATTTTCTAGCAATAGGGTAGAATCTCTTTCAGGATCTGCAAATGATATGATTTATAATACCAGAAGCCATTCATACCTCAATCAGCCTACGTACAACCCAAACTATAATAATATGGATGAGCTAACTTCCAGAAGTGATCTATATTTTGCAAACCAACCCAAATCTATTTCATCACCGCAAATAACTCCCTCAGAAAGACCTCTTCAAACAAGGCCTTTGCCTGATTTTTTCCATAAATTGTATACACTTAGTTTAACTTCTCAAAAATCTGAAGAGACAGTGGTGTCCTCTGATGAAACCTCTGCTTATGTAAAATCAGAGAGAGTGACTGAGATCCAAACAAGAGCAGAAAACAGTAAAATATTGCAAGGTTCTCCTTTATTTAATGGAAACAATGAATCTTCTCTGATCAGTGATACTATGGTTTACAAGAAAGAAACTCCATCAGTGTTCGCAACACGCTTCCCATCTCTCGGGACCAAAACAAATTTTTTCATGCTGACTAAAGGCTCTGCAGGTTCTGGAAAAAGCTCCACTGAAATCCCCTTTTCACCGGTAACAGCTGAACCGCTTATGAGAGTTTTTCACAGAGACAATGTGACATTGGTGGGTCATAATGAACAGTCAGAAATGACCCTAACACAAATAACAAACTCTTTTTCTCACTCTCAGGGACCAATCACTAGTGTGAACAGCAATAAATCTAATTTTCACCTGGACAGAGAAACAAATGCGCCCTCCCATATTTCCCCTGCAGTAACTACTTCCTCCAGTGATGGACAAAATGGCTTGGAGACATGGAGTGCTATTTTCAGCTTGGGCACAAAACTAATGGCATCATATACAGCGTGGAAAACCACCAAGCCTATGCCTCTTGAAAGCAGTGCCTTTAAATTAAAAAACACATCTATAACCTTTGACAGGGTAAAATCTAATTTACCAACAGTTGGGCCATCAATTCGAAATCCAAAGATGGAAGACGGACAAGAGCGTAATGTGTACATGCCGAATTCTGCTGATTCAACAGCTGTTGCCAGTGATCCATATTCAGCTCATCCAACTGATGGCTATCAGTCTTTTGCAACTTCCGGCTATAAGGAATGGAGTTTATCCCCAGCTAATTTTAGGTCATTTATGGCTGTTAATGTACAACATGATGTTTTTTTGCCCCTGTCTCATATAACTACTGATTCTGCAGCATTTCCCCAAGCTACTCATGTTGAATTGGTGTATAAGAGCAGAAACAGCCCCTCGCTGACAGATATTCCCTCTCTTGAATCTGTATTCGATTCTACTGTCACACTTTCAAATAACCCTGTGCACAGTATCGCTGACCCTGACAACAAAAGTAAAACAACTGATTCCATTCTGAAGACCTCAACCTTCCCAGCTGACCTTTCATCCTTCTCTTCTTATCATTCATCATCATCATCATCATCATCATCATCATCATCATCATCATTGCCATCTTCATCCCCTCTCTCATCCTCATACATAAGACCCACCACTTCAATGGCAAGAAAAGCAACCATGTATCAAGGCACTGCATCTTTAGCCATCTCTCTAAATGTTGAGCAATCTACATTTCCATCGCCATCACCAAGTTTGATTTCATCGTTAGATTCTAGTCACTCACTAAAAGTGACTGAGACATTTGTTCTTACAGAGGCAGAGACGGATGAATCAGCTGCTGGAACTTCCAAAACAGTTGGACTCACTTTCCCCAAAGAAAAAGAGGCTAGTTTAAGCCCCTCTCAATCAGTCAGAATTACCCATTCTGCTGGGCCTACCGAGAGGACAACTCAGGTATCACCTCTGACCCCTCGACAAGACACCACGACAGCCTCCGTTAAGCTTTCCACCACTACGGCTTCAACCACAAAAACTAAAAACTCCACCACTACCATGCCTTCCCTAAGAGTCACTACACAGTCAACCACCACTACCACACCGCAGACCACATTGATGACCAAGAAAACCACAACCACCACAACCATCAGGACTCAGTCCAACAGGAGAACATTCACACCACCTGTCCTAAGAACGAGCCCTCCCAGGGGGGTCACGGCTGTCTTCGTCTCACCTTTCACCACTACCACAGAGACTCCACCACAACAGTGCAACATCACTGAGAGAATGTGGGTGAAAACAGGTAAACAATACTTTTTGGGGAAGTCTTAGAGAAAAATAATATAATTATATATATTTTTTAAATGTATTGCTCTGACTTGTTTTGTCGGTTGCCTGTGCTGCCTTCTTTTTGTCTGTCTCTTAGTTGTTTCCATCTATGTGAGGAGAAACAGGCTAGATAGCATTCAGAGGCAAAACCTGCGAAGGGGACTAAGTCAAGGCCTCAGGAAAGCTCTCAATGATACCTCTGCCCAAGCGCAGGTCAGACTTTCACCAGTTACTGCTTATTGTGCTACAACAGCTTTTTCATGTTATTAATATATTCGTAACATAACTTGATTTCTTCAAATATGCTTGAACAAATGTATTTTTTTACAACTTTTCTTGAATTACAACTTAACACTTTTGTGATGTGTTTCTGGTCTCTCTCTCTCTAGTTTCACAACCTATTGAACAATAATAATTTAATAATAATAATTTTGTGTTTTTTTCCCCTGGAAATTATGCTCTCATTTAGAGAAGAACAGAAGATAAAGCAGGGTATCTTCTAGGGCAGGGGTGTCTAGCTCCAGACCTCAAGGGCCGGTGTCCTGCAGATTTTAGTTGTGTGAGCAGGTTTTACACACCGACCCTTGAGGCCTGGAGTTGGACACCCCTGGACACCCCCCTAGGGTGTGGATACCTTGTGAATGCAAAGTCCTACCGTTTCACTGACAACGTTTTAATGTCTTATGAGCTTGCCATGTCCTTGTTTTGTTTGAATCAAATTCCCTTTTCATAAGGTTCAGTTTGAAAAAAATTTGCTTGAACCATCAAGAAGCCTAAACTATTCGCTTAGACAATATCTAAATAAATGAATAAATACATAAATCTTTAACACTGAAGAATTGTTTTCCAGTTGTGCACTCTCCAGAAAACCAGATGTTTATAAGCATGTGTTACACACTCATTCCATGAACCCTCATGTAGACTGTGTGAGAAGAAATGAAGACTAATATAGAAATTAGGTTGACTGAATGTGTCCCAGAAGGCACAGAGTGATGTCACATTTTTGACTAAGTGTACCAAGATTAAAATAAGATCCACGACTGTAGCGGTGCTGTAGATATTTACAAGACACAACCTGAGAGTCTCCAGAACCTATCCATATTTCACACAGTCACCTTTGTGTGTGTGCATAGGTTAGTTGTGAAACCAGTCATCGTCCCTGCACTGCCAAAACCCACCTTGTGCTTGCAGTTAGCCTCTGATACCTTCACTCAGTGTGACTTAGGTGTGAGAAAAGCACCAAGTGAGGAACAGAAATATTTAAATGTGAGGATCTACCAAGACCTGCCCTTGCGATGATGTCAGTAAGACGGTAACATATGAACATGTGAACAAAGCACATGCAAACAGTAAATTTTGTTATGAAACAGTCTTCTGAGGTCTGGAAGTGAATACAAGGAAATCTGTCTTCATACCACTGTCACAGTGACAGTCATTGCTCCAGGGTTGAACAAATGTAAAGTGCGCCTATGTGCGTGTTTGTGTATGTGTAGCTCAATGAAATGCCTTATTGTGTTGTATTTCTCAATCTGGAAGTATCAAATATTTGAGGCTGAGACTTGTGTATGTATTTGTCCTGGTGATGTGAAGGTCAGTGCTCTCACATGTTCGCTCTCTGTAGTCTCTGAAGGTGTCTTGCTTCAGTGCACTCCTGTCACCCATTTCAGCATTGCCTGGTTTCCTTTTAGTAGCACTTCGTTCTCATCCAATGAGAGGCAAGCTGTTGGCTGGGGAAATTGCTTCTGTGTTTAATTATAGGTTATAAATGGTTGGGAGGAGAGTGATGTGCTGAGCTGATGCTAAAAAGATCATGAGAAATAGACTAAATGAACTGAACCTTAGAACTAAGACCATGAAAAAAATAATAGTGAACTATTCGTGTCTTTCATGGAGTTAGGACTCTGCTACAACGTGAGAGTTTTTGAATGCCACTAGTGGGATCTGTTTGGTTGCTGCAGTCTGTCACACTCTTTGAGACAGAGTTAGTGTGTGTGTTCGAAATGCAATCCCTTAATAACACCTTCACATGGGTGAAGCCCAAGAGGATGAAGTGATAATAAAGGGCTCTTTTCACAGAGCTTGTAACAAGGCTGAATTGTGAGGAAGCAGAGTGGTGACTCTCAGCTACAGAGACTAGGCTCTCAGTGTTTCGGCTAGTGGATCTCCTTGTCAGCACAGGCTTTCAGATGGGTTTAGATAACGGATTTGAATGGTTTCACCTCTCATACACGCACGCTAGATCTGTCATCACTCCCTTTTCCACTTTCACTGTACTCTGAGTTCATGAAGAAGTCACATTCTTACTGACAAACACATGCTGTGTAAATTCTATTCTGTAATGAGACACAATTTCACAAACACACAGATTTTGCTTTTATTTCTGTGAACGCATTGATTCCGGTCCTCTTGGGTTAGAAGTGCAGGAACATAAGCCTCTTTGTCCCAAACTCACCTATTTAACAGTCTCGCTCATGTCTCTCTTCTCAGCAGTCCCTCAGGCCCTCGTGGTTCTCGCCACATATCTGTATTCCATGATCACTCCCTCCTCTTCCTGATGCTCTCATTAGTGACATGGATAACAATTACAAGTGCATCTTGCGATTTACTGTGAACAATTTCATAGCATGTATGCAATTTCTATTTGAGTGTGATTTTTACTATATGGTAAGATTCATTAAAATAAATGTAACAGTTATAGTTTTTTTTACAGCAGAAATTTCTATTCGTTATAGTAGGAGAAGTAAAGGTGTGGCTGATGACATTAACAAGCTTCTATTCTATTCAGTTGTCTTAGTAATCCTTGACAGTGTGACAGTAAGTCAGCAGGCATAACGTCTGAATCATCAAGTTTGGACATCATTAACGTTATTCTACATGTGTTTGTGACTTTATACAACACACAAAAAAATGTCTCTGAAAAACGCTTGTTCTTTGAGACCTTTAGAAACAATATGCTTGTGATCATATTTTTCCCCACAAGCCACACCAGTGACCTGGACATCTAGTCGTTGTCTGCAAGTGATTTTCATTCCGCACTAAGATGAATAAAAAGGCAAAAAAAAAAAAAGCAACGGCTATCTGAAAGGTCCGCTTGAGATGTCACTTTACTTTTTGTGGTTGCATTGTGGGTAATGATGCAAACTGGTATGCAGTGCTGCATATAACAGCTTTAAGGTGACGGTAGATTTACATCATCTTAAAATAAAGTATCTTTTTTCTGATTTAGCAATATGAAAGAAACCACACAGACTTTTAAGGAGGTTCTAAACACATTTTGCTTAATTTCTTTCTATACTAGCCTGTAATATATGATTTGGATGATTTTTTTTTACTACAATTTTACTTTACTTTATATATTGTCTTTTGGGTATTGGATATTTTCCATTTTTTATGTATTTTTATGTATTTTTTTATGACTAAATTTAGTGGGTTAGCATATCTGCTTTCTTATTGAGAAATCTTAATATACTGTATGTTTAAGTTTCATTAAAAAGTGTTGAAGGGATCATTCTTGTTCATTAAGAATGGCTTCTTGACTGTCACCCTGCCTTTGAGGTCACTTCTAATCAGGATTTGGCAAACAGTAGATGGATCAAGTTGATGGGCCAGATGCATCTCTCTGGTCCTGTGAAAAATCTGGATTTTTGCCTTTTCCTTAAAGACATAGCTTTCTGATATTGGTATAGTTATCTTGATAGGCCTGCCACTTCTTTTGTGATCTACTTGTCCAGTTTCCTCAACCTTTTAAGGAGACACTGCTGAGATATGTTGAGTTTTTGGCTAGTAGCTCTTTGGAAATCATTTTGTTGGTGCAAAAACTATGTCTATGTGATACTTGGTAGTTTTTATAGATTTGTATTAGGAAATTAGAACAAATTATGTTTTTGTGTTTTTTGTTGTATTTGTTTTTTTATTTTTTTTGTTTTGTTTTATGGTTGTGTTTTTTTTTTGTTGT
>VURO01014691.1:2023-18922 GCA_015108175.1 Pelvicachromis taeniatus | reverse complement strand
AAAAAAAAAAAAAAAAACACACCCACCAAACCCCACAAAACACAACAAAAAAACAAACAAAAAAAAACGAAAAGAAAAAAAAAAAAAAAAAAAAAAAAAAGGGAAAGAGAAAAAAAAAAAAAAAAAAAGAAGGAGGGGGAAAAAAAAAAAAAGGAAAAAAAAAAAAAAAATAAACAGAGAAAAAAAAAAAAAAAAAAAAAAGAAAGAAGAGGAAAACCAGATGACGTTAGCAAACAAAATATTGCGAGGTGGCCCCTGATGATTTTATATTACCGTAAGCCTATGAGTTTATGATCCAGAAGTGATGACTTGGACAGTCTATATCTGCTGTCTGGAGCTGAGCCGAGGTCTAGAGCAGGTCTTGTGTTTAGTGTCTGTCCTAATGTCTTTAATGTGGCCATGTCTACTCTCAGTGTACCATTTACCTTAGAAACCGTTGGTCGTAACTTATCCACTGGCCTCTCCAAAATATGTCGTCTTCCCTTCCTCGCCTCCTCCTTTCTTTACTTAAGAAGGTTAGGAGACAGAGGGGAGAGAAGACATTTGTCACTTGACTTGTCATGGTGAAGAAGCTCTATACTCAGTCACTGTTTGCATATCTTCGCATTGGGGTATATGTGTGTGCTCCTGGTTCTGCAAGTATGGAAAATTTATAATAACTAAAGATTTTGGACCAGGAATGTTCGTGTGACAGCTACTGTGTGTGTGCAGGGTTCAGTACTTGGTTGTGGATCTCTCTGCAGAAGTGCGACCCACCTATGGGTGTTCAAGCTGCATGGATGTGCAATTTTTTTCTCTCTTCATATATTCATACACAGCAGAGCTTCAAGGTGAATGAGATCTGTGCATCCCCAAGCACAATATTTGCTGCTCCAATATCTCTGCAGACCGGGGTCAGTGTTAGCCTTACTGCATTATGAGTTCCTTATTATTATGAATGGTTAAATAAACTTTGTACAGAAAATTACACCACAGAGAAGCCTTAAGTTTCCAAAAAGGACACAATAATGGAAGGTTTTACATCTGCAGTTAAGCGCCAGGAAGTGTCTAAATAAACATGTTTTCTGCACATATTAGCCCATTTTCCACAACTTTGTCCTTCAGTGACTTCTCATGTTGTTATTTGGTTTAGCAGCTATTCAGAAGATCTATTGATTTTGGTCAAATGTTCCAAACGTTCGTGGTTCCAGGTTTAGTTTTATTTAATGCTAGGTTTAGAAATTTTCTTTTCTTTTCCTAATGAGAACATTATGTTTGTATTGTTTTGATCTAGTGAAGCAGGAAGCTCTTTTAGGGGAACTTTTTTTTTTTTTTTTAATATGACACGTCTCTATTGTGCACTGGAATATAAACACTTGATTTGTACCACTAAATATGTTTTAACTTCCACAGTAGGAAACTGGCAGCCGGCCTCACATTAGAGGATGGAGCCATTTTCCTTTCACTCTTGCTTTACAGTCCATGCTTTGCTCCTGCATGTTTTTACAGTCCTGGTTCTTTCACATTTTGTCAGACTAACCGGCAGGCATGCCATTTCTTTTCTCCTGCCATATGTGACATGTTTTGTGCAACTTCAGCTTCAGCTTGTTTTCTGATCATTCTAGTGCCCACACATCATGTTATACCCAAAATATCACACAAGTAGCTACATTTGCGCTCAATGATGGGTGCACAAAACAGGAAGTCTTGGCATACAAATCAACACTAGAAGCTGGATATTAGCTGCCATCCACACTCACCAGCTAACAGCTTAAAGGTTCTTGTAATCTTTAGTTCATAATCCTGTAGTAATGATTTAGAGACACTTGCAGCACTTGCAGTAGTGTTTTAAATAAACTGCTGTAGCTGTATCTCTTGTATTTTCTCAGTGTGATTAAGTATATCAGTTTGCCAACAGCACAAACAGGCCGATATACAAGTAAATTGAAGTAATCAGATACATAATACCATTTTTGAAAAAAAAAAAACAACAACAACAAGAAAAGAAACCTAATTTTGAGCTCATCACAATATTTGGAGATTTTTGTCTCCACCCCAGATACATGAAGGTAAATGGGATTTCATGATACCCAAAGCACTAACATATAAAAAGGGGTTTGTCTTTCGGGAAATAAAATCTTTAATAAGCACTAGACATAACACGGGGGCTCTTCGCAGGGCTTAGCAAACAAGTATAACTGGCAAACTAACTACTAAAGGCGTGACAGGACAGAGAAAATTCTTTTATATTTTCTGTTCTGTCCTGTTCTTGTCTCTGTTATTTCGCTCTCAGGTCTGTGCTTTATGTCACTGATTAAAGAAGAGAATAAAGACCTTTTAAATAACTAGAATATCACCTGTCAGTTAGCAGGCCCATTAGCTTGGTTGACAATATGTCCAAAAAAACTCATTCATTTCATTGCCTCAATTGTCATAAATGTGAACACATTATTTCTCCTCTGTGGAACACTTCATTTTCCAGAAGTGGATGGTGCAATACAATGAATAAGCTACATAAAGACTCTTGGTCAATGATACAAACATGAGTCACCAACGTTGGCCACAGCATCAAAGACAGAAATTCCCTTGAAATTAAAAAATTGTACTACAATGTTAGCTTGTTGCTGCATTTCTGCATCATGATCACACCTGCCAGTAGTTCTTCTTCTTCTTTTTGCATACGATAATGAAACGAGCCCGTCTACAAGTACACGAGCAAAGATGGTTGTGTCGTGAGAGGCATCCGGCATAAAATCTTTACTAAATCGACTATGTGGATCAATGAGAATTGGATTTTAAGATTAGATTGATTGACAACGGCCAGTAGTAGTAATGCTACAGAAAAGGATGCGGGAGGGGGTGATTGTTCTGCTGTGGCGACCACTAACATTAGAAGCCAGAAGAAACCAAGAGAAGGACAAAAGTTCTGAAACTAAAAGGTTTGCTGATTTTCTTGAGTATATCCCGTGATTAAATCCTCTAAAACTGACACCTGAAGAGGCTGTTTCAGAGTAACATTCAGATCAGCTGTCACACACACACACATACACACAAGTGCAGTTTTTTTTTTAAGCAATACTTTGCTCTAGCAATCATTCCTCTGAAAATCCATTAGACTCCACAGCTGATATGCATCAGCAGTGCTTATTCTAAGTAATAGCAAACACCTTAGCAGACAAAGGCTGGATAATACTGGACACCTTCTAATGAATATGATGCCCTTGTAACCTACACAGACTGAGAACATAAAGTTCTCTTTATGTCTACTTTACATGTAACAGCACCACCGTAACTCCATTATGGTGGTGGTATTGGGTGAGAGAGAGAGAGAGAGAGAGAGAGAGAGAGAGAGAGAGAGAGAGAGAGAGAAAATAGGGGGAATTGATTGAACTGGGAGCTGGGTGCAGAGTGTCATCTTTGGCCTTTGGTCTCCTTATAAACAGCCTCATGCAGAATTGAATGTAGTTGACATTTAGCAAGTGTACAACACAGGCTCACAAATATCCCTTGTGGATAACTACTCTCACAATCACCCTATCAGATGGATGCGATACTTCATATTTCTTTATTGGTTTTATTGATGTAAATAGTTTTTTAAAAAAAAATAAAATGTGTAAAGCACTACAAAAAAGGGCAACATTCAGTTTTACAGAAAATCACGATCCTATAATGGCAATCTTTTTTTTTTCCTTACACAATATCAGTTTCTCGGTTTAAATGTTGCAGTTATCATTAATACCAGTAAAACGCAACACCCCTAATCTGAAAGGCTGCATTCTTACATGCAGCTTGGTCGGGTAATGCGTAGATAAACTCAGGGCTGCACAACATGTGTGCAAAACGGCGCCTGTGAGTAACAGTGACATGAAACAGATAAGATTAACCCTTGTGTTCCTGTTTTTGTTAAGCCATAAAAAATGATGTACAAATACTTAACAGATGTTAACTCTATCTCAATTCCAACCAATGCAGACCATATATATGGTTAATATTTGTAATTTACCTATGTTAGAGCACATTTACGAATAGTGCCACTAGTTTTTTTGTGATAAAATGTAATTTTATTTTTTTTTAAAGTGCAAAATCAATCATTACTAAGATATATATTTTTTATCTTGAACAAATGTAAATGAAAGGTCGATCATTACTATTGAGGTTTACTTCTTTTAACTTAATTAGATATTGAACAGATTCATATCAGCCTATGTTCAGCAACACTGAAAGAATAGCCTATTCATGCCACCCTATAAAAACACACGAGGGACCTGAAACTGAACAATCAGGGAACATTTCCTGATTAGGGGAGGAGCTAGGATAAAAAGTAAAAATTTAGATTTGATCTCCTGCACTAACATTTCCGCCTTGTTGCACTATGTAGGCAACTATGTGGGATGCTTCATTCCTTGGGCATGACAGCCATTCAGACCATTGACCTTTTACTGACATCCATAGTTCTCCCCTTGTTGGCTACTGGCAGGCTTGTCCCGGAGGTGACTGATAGTCAGACTCATTCTCGTATTCACAGTCACCGTCAGACTCTGAGTTGATGCTGCTTTAGCTCACATGGTTGAATAGGTGACCTATGCACTTTTAGACTTCTCACTGCTAGAGCCTGTTTTTGAATCTGTGCCAGATCCATTTCCTGCTTGTCATTCCTGCTCACCCCCACCTTGCTTTCTTGTCTACACAGTGTCATCCAATGAAGGCAAAAGACCCCATGTTCTTTAACCCCCCTCCTCTCTATCATCTCCTAAATCTTCTCTCTCATGTAAAATGTCATAATTTTTTCAAGTACAGAATTTTTTTTTTTTTTTTAAAGCTATTCATTTGTTGTAGTCCACCTGTTGATTCGTAGCTGTGACAGAGTATGAGAAAATATAGTGGTTGCTGCAAGACAGAGTAAAATATGCAGAAAAGTGGGAGCAGACGGGTGGAGGTGCAGATTCTGGAAATGTGAACAGCGTAATTGCGTAATTTTTCTTTGGTAAACACTGAAAACAGCAGACCTGAACGTCACACAGCAGTTAATTATAAGACAGTACTGATTACTCACATACATGTCTCACTTCCCACAAAATTCCCATTCACGTGACATCAATTTGAGTACAGAGTAGAAATGGAGAACTCCATTACTTGACAAGAAAATGTAAATATACTCTACAGGCATTTTTTTTTTTAAAGTTTTACCACAGTATAGCTTTGTGAACAGATTTAGATGATCCCATTCAAACTGTACGCACACGCACGGCGAAGGAGTGAGAGAGAAAAGGCGAGCTGGCCAATTCACATATACTGTCACACACGTCTGCTCAGTCCACTCGCACCAATCAACACACAGCGGCACCAACCAGTCAACTGGGTCTACTTTAGCTTAATCAAATGGTAAAAGGCTCTGTCTCTCTTCGTTTCTCTCTCGCACAGTCATGGTGAAAAGGTGTGATGTTATCCAAACAGCCAGCTGTCTTGTTGTGTCAGGATGGCTGTTCTGTTGGCTGCAGGCCTGGGAGAGGGCTTACTTAGATAAAACAGACACTCACTCTACATTAGACTGACTCCCGTCAATGGCCTAGACCCAACACATGCAAACGCACGCACACAATGACCATCTTTCTACAGTTGTGAGGACACTCATTAGCATACACCCAATAACCCTAACCCACTTATGTAACAACAACTAAATGCTTAACTCTTCCCCTAGATTTAACCGAAGTCTAACCTAACCGTACAACCACGTCTGTCCTCATGCACGCCAGTGCAGAAACATGTGCACTACAATGGTGTCAGATTCAGAGTCATACTGTACACAGGAGCACACACTTGACAGGGCAGACAAAGTTTCACATACATGCATTCACAGGGACATTCTCTTACTTTGGGCTCGAACACTTTGTCCAGACATAAAATCACACGAGCACTTTTCATTCTGTGCAACATAAGCAGCTCGATTCTTGTCAGAGCTAGGTTGCCAGGGGCAACATGTGCTTTAGGGGGGAAATGTATTTTTTGTGGAGTCATGTGGTAGACTGGTTTGAGATACCCAGACACGTCTTTATTTGCCTCTGAGGCCCTGCTGAAAACTAAAGGAGACGATGTTTGCACTTGGGATTCTGAGGTTCTGCAACCTGCCAGAGGAAATCGGGTTGACTCAGTCTGTAAAATCATAAAATCCCAAGTTTATCGGAGAGCTTTGACTGATTTGATTTGAGAGTTTTTATTTTATTCAATTTTTTTCCCCTTTTAACATTTAGTTTCTTTCACTGGTTTCAACTGTTTTGTTTCATTTTCAATATGCTATGTTTAATGCGCTGTTTAATAGAAGAATGTGGTCACTGAGATGTAGCTCACTGGTAAGTGAAGCCTCAAGTTAAGCCTGTTTGCCATCCCTTACCGGTATTTTCAAACTGTACATCAGAAGCTCAGGATGGATCACGTGCTAAAACTGAGGAGCACCGCAGAAAGTAGCAGAGGAGCAGAAAGTAATCCCACACCATAGCAAACCCTGCTTTATCGTCCTCTTATAATATAAACTGTTTCAGACTTGTTGCAGTTAAAAGTTGATGATTTTAAATAAAACAGCTTTAATTACTCTAAATTTGAAGCCTTAAGAAATGCAATAGGAACACACAAGTTATAAGAAAAGACAGAATGGCAACAACTGCATTATGAATGTGATCATCATCAGCTATTTACATTGTTATCCATATCTTTTATGTATTTTTGTAAACATTGATCAACCTATAAATCATAAATCAAAATAGGTTAATTACTACTAAATATGACTCTAAGCAGTGTTTACAACTACACATTTACACGGTCACTAAACAAGGAAAGGGCATGACTTTAAACATTTTGCTACAGGTTAGCTACCCTCACATTAATATCATAATTTTAGTTTTTAACTTTATACATAGAAATTATGATGAACATTACTGAAAAAAATAAGGCAATGTTTTACCTCAAAGGAATGATGTCCACACCTACCATTCGCAGTCGCTACTATTGGCCTTATTATTATTATTATTTTGATGTTTTGTTTTGTTTATGGACATTGCAAAGATTCCCCTCTCTCTGCCATCTGTTGCGACTGTCTTTCACCCTCAGATTAAAACTTAAACCGTCTGATGACCATTACAACATATGTGTAAGGTGCATAAAATGAGTATGTAAATGTTACATTCAGTTTACATGAATAAAAACGGCATGCGTTTATGAACCAGCCTCGATCGCACGGTTTCTAGTTACAACACAGAAAGAGACATAGTATGATGGCAAAAGCAACTAAGCTCATAAACTTCACTGGGGTTCACTAAAGTCACAGGCTGAGTAGACCCATGCTAGCTAGGACATAATTTAAGGTTTACAGTACTTCCATCTTTGATATACAGGCTATGGCTCAGTGGCAACACATATGTTTTTGAGAGGTGTTTTGTGGTAAGCAATTTGTAAGTTGAACTTTAAAAAGCAATTTAGAACTAAAGATTATTATTATTATTATTGGAAATGAAATATTCCCCCACCCTCCTTATTCACTTATACAAACACTAAAATGTAAATAAGCTTGATGTGGTGAGGAAACCATGAATAGGAATGGCATTTCACCATCCAATAATACCCAAACATCCACACACTTGAGCCTAAAACCCATCTCCTCCTTAGTCATTATGATTATCAAACAATCAGGTTTGTCGTGTTTTCTTTTTTTTAGATCAGTTATAACAAGTTCCAAAAAAATCTTATGTGTCACCTAATCTTTCAGCTTTTTCTTCACTAGATCATCATTTTCATTAGTGCAATGTGACTGTAAATATGGCTGACAAAGGTTCAGATACAGGTACAAGTGTGCATGTGCAAAGTTTTTACTCCCCTCCCTAAAAAGAAAAGTAATAGGAAAGAAGACCAGGAGGAAGAAAGAAAGAAAGAAATCTCTAACTGAAAATAGATAAATCTGTGACCTAAATCAGCCTCTATTTGTACCTGTTGAATGTGCAACAACATTAATCAAAACTACAAAACTCCTAATCAGTTATGTCATTTAGGATGAAACTTAGCAGTGTTATTGTGGGGGAGGGCTGGGGGTTGTGGTAACATATGCAAATACCTCCCTAACAGATAACGCCGGAGCCTGCAACTTTAAGGAAGCAAAATATAGCTTATGGAAAACACTTTAAATTGACTTTATATATAAATCTATTTTGACAAATTTGGGCAGGTACAAAAGAATAATTGATCACATGTTTATTTGTCAAGGTATTTTAATAAAGAAATGGAAATTAAAGTATTTTCCGTAAGTTGCTGGTTTTGTTTATTTAAAAAACGAATACCCTTCCTGAAATAACTCACAATGGAATTTGTGTCTGCTAGTTAGATAAACGTGTAAACCACTGCACTGTGGAGACACTAAAATCTAATAATGAATGAATTTCATTGTTTGCTTGCACAAATCAGTTTATGTTCACACACTCGAGATTCTTGTCTCCAGCAGCTGTTAAAATAATTAAACCAATCACTGAGTTGCTTACCCACATGCTCAAAATCGCTTGCTGAATGCACAGCAAATCCTGTCACTCTATCACTAAAAGATTCAAGGAGTTACACCAAACATAATTAACTTCAATGAAGTGAAAAAAGCGAGTGCCGTTTCAGACACAAAACACCTGCCTTCTGCCACACAACAACTTCTATTCAGCTTAGCGATTATTCAACATAGATTGTGCTTAAAGGCAGTGTATTTAAGCCATCAGTATTCTCTCCTCTTCATCAGTATGCTGCTGCACACCTCACATACATACTATTCGTTTATGTTCCCTGGGGTGGAAATCATTATTGTCACTCCTCAGTCCCTGCTGAGCTGACCTTTATCCCTGTGACTGTGTAGGGATTGCTAGGTGAGAGGCCCAAAGCCAAATATCAACTCGACATATTTCTGTGCATTCCTCACTTATAGTCACATCTATTAGCTGGCTAGGTGAAATCTGTTTGGTGTCTTTTCAATTTTTGGTGAAACAAACCATCGCGGACAACCAATGTACCGTCCATTTGGATTGTGCAATAGTGTGTTTGAGTGTCAAAGTGAATCTACACGTATCAGAGCTGCTGGCCCTCCTCTGTTAACTTGTCCATCAGCACTGCAAATAAGAAGAAGCTTAGAGCCAATCCCTGATATAATCCCACCCCAACTTTGAAACCCTCCGTCCCTCCTACCGTTACACTGTCCTCATACATGTCCTGCACCACAGTTATTCTCTTGGCACCCTAAAAATGCCCACCAGATAAAGGTGATGGACAGTACTGATTTCTAACAGTGAACACAATTCATGTTCTGGTTCAGGTTTTTAATAAAATAAATGAATCAAGCTCGTCTCAGTCAGTTGCACAAACATTTGAAGTTCTTTACTCGGAGAACTTAAAAGTGCAGGCATGGACTGAGGCACTGAAAACACAAGAACCAAGAAACACTGACTTTCAACAGAGTGTAGAAAAGGGAGTGTGAGCTTAAATGAAATTAAATGTTGCAGGAACGCCATCATTTATCTATTTCCTCCTTTGAAGAACATTTTCTATGTCAATGTCCAAAGGAAAACCAAAATAAACATGTAGTACAGATGGACAAATGTGTGATATGACTGCTGATAACAGATTGTGAAAGTCTGACTTCTGTCTTGAGAGGGAAGCTCTTGCTGCTTCAATCTCTAATGGAGGAATTGTAATGACTTCACACAATAAGCAAAGCCAAATCACACGCCTACACGCATTAGCTCTGTGTCTTCAGGGAAAGTGAGAGAGCGGAAATAAAAATGAGCATAAATAATACTGGGTTTATTTTGTACTCATGTCGCATTTCTGTGACATGACTCTTTGCTCCTGAACCCATCCATCTCTTTTTGTTAGTCGTCTGTAGCGGTTGGGATATTAACACTCAAGTGGTAAATCCGTCATGAACTCATGAAAGACCAGAAACACATGCAGTCAGACGTCATCGTCATCCCACTTTTATTTGAGTATAAGGTAAATAATTTGTATGAATAATAGGAAAATCCATGTTAGCCCCAAATAAAAACAAATACAAATACAAATATAAATACTGCGGGTGGTCTATCCTTCAAGCTCGGGATCCTCTACCAGAAACCTGGGAGCTTGAGGGTCCTGCACAGTATCTTAGCTGTTCCCAGGACTGCGCTCTTCTGGACAGAGATCGCCGATGTTGTTCCTGGGATCTTCTGGAGCCACTCGCCTAGTGCTCCAATTACCACTAGGACATTGCTACCTTTACCCTCCACATCTTCAGGAGCTCTTTGCTGAGCCCTTTCTGCAGCTCCAATGGCCTCTAGTCTCCTTCTCCATGGAGGGTACTTTGAACAGCCAAGCATCTCACTGATCACTTCTGCCATAGTGTAGATCTCGGTAATGTGTCACAGTGGCATCCAAGGAAGGGTCTCCAGTATGAAGAGATGGACAGCACCAGGCAGGTATCGTCTGTAGTGCTGCATTCACATCACCTCGTAGATCTTCTGAGGGTACTTAACATAGTCTTGGTAACCAGCTATGGAGGATCCAGGTTTCAAGCTTCACCACGATCATATCGTCAGTTCCTCTCGCACTCAACAATCCTTCTTCTATTGCACTTGGGGCTTGGTACCCAATCTCGGGTGGGGGTGCTCCCCCTTGCCCTGGCATGTGTGTGTGATACCTCGTCAATCTCTAGCCGTGAGAACAGTTTTTTCAGAATCCTGCATTTAGGGAGTCATTTCACCCGGCCGCTAACACAATTTCACATGTACCTGAGCCTTTCATTAGAAAAATTAGCAAGTACGTCATCCTCAGAGAATTTATTTTTAACAATAGCACATGAACAAATTTAATTACATGCTGTGGTTAAAAACAAAAACAATAGTTTACAGAGCTTTTTCCCCAGCTCTGGAAAAAACTGGTTGTAGACCACAGCACAGCAAAGTTTACGCCACCGTGTGCAATGAGCTTGCAATCTGGAAGCCTTTGAAATGGTTACTTTGAAGATGGGGCACAGGTCTGCCCACTTGTAGTCAGCTGCTGTTAACAGTGATAAATTGGCAAAAAAATCACAAAATGTCTGACATGTCTTGCAAATTTGGTGCTGTCTATATAGAAAGAACTTTACACCAAATAGAAATTCACATTAACTACTTACATTCAGAGTCCAGCCTGGATCTCATAGATTTGAAACAGAATTTCAGAAATCCCTCTACAGATATTAGAGGAATAGATATAGATGTTACAGAATGGTAATTTGACTGCAAAATGACATAGGCCAGTGTTTCCCAACCACTGTGCTGTGGCACAAAGGTGTGCCATGAGAAATGACCAGGTGTGCCGTGGAAGATTATTTGGTTTCATCTGATCAGTACTGAAAGCGATTGGCGTGAGTAACGGGCAGAACAATGACATTCTGTTCCACTAGAGGGCAGTACAACTACCTGCGCTAATTAAATGGGTTGCCAACTGGAAGTAAAACAGAAGAAGATGAAGTATTCTGGAATAAAACCAGAATACAACCAGTCTGTCTGAGAGTGACTCCTGTCAGCCTGAGACGGACTGCAATGGTGTGAAGACAGGTTGCCTCCCACCAGGGGACCTGTGCAACTGCCATGCAATCAAAAATCAATCTCTGGGTGGGTGACCAGCTGTTCACTGCAACCACTTGTAATTAGTCACCAAAAGCATACATAAATAAATAAATGAGTGCTGCCCTGTTTTTCCTCTAGTGACTAAGCCATTAATTAATTGCTTTTCATCCTGGAAAATATCATATTGCTAGCTTCAGTGCTTAAGACTCCATGAAAGCTTAAAAATGTGGGGAGAAAGATGTCAACATAACAAGCACCAAGTTTCAAACTAGCCCTGTGTACTTTGAGGGCCTGTAACTTGATAGATTTTGATAGTATGAAGTCAGATTTTTGCAGGCTTCACTAAATATCCTGAAGCTATTGCCTGAATCGGCTAACCCAGTATAACTCAAGTATCAAGTTAGCAGAACAGTAGAAGCTAAAATGTCGATTCCTTTTTAAATCAACTGACAAGCATATTATGTGTTTAGCTCAGGATAAATTAAGATGGAAATACAAAACAGTTCCCAAACCAAACTGTGATATCTTCATTTTATTTGTTTAGCTTTATTGAAAGGCCAGAAGACAAACAGATTAGTACAGATACGTAAAACAAGTGCAACAGAGGCAATTAACTAGCAGGAATTTTATTGACATATCACTGCCTCATCAGGCAGTGATATTACTGCTTGCTCTTCACCTCTTCTTTTCTCAGACAACCCCTCCTTCTTCTTCTCTACTCTTCCATGTCTCCGTTTCAACTTTCAGCGCTTTCGTCCAATTCTAATTATTTGTCTGTGATGGCAAAGTCCCACGAAAACAAAGAAAGACATGAAGCAAGCACCTGTTATTCTTTCTCAAGGGAAACTTGCCAGTACGGTGAGCTGGTACTGTTCTGCCTGAATCAGTGTGTCACCACTGAAAAATGTGTATGACTACACTGATAAATTATTCACAGTATGTGCTGGCTGGAGCTGGCTCATATGTTTTTACCACAATATACTTTATGTGTATCTATGATCATAAAAAGTGCACAGACAAGACTGAACTGCCTGACATACACAGAAAACCTACTGAAATATTCACACTGTTGGCCCTGCTATACTCCTATGCACAACTCATAATTCTTGTTTTGGCTTTAGAGGCGCAAAAAGGGGAGTCGCTCAGGGGGAAAGCATTGAGCCCTCTGAGTGTGACAGGGAAAAGTGAATAGTGAGAGAAGAGCATGAGTAAGATGCTACCTAGTTATAGGAAAGAGAAATACTTGACTTTTACAATTACTGCACCTAGGACTGCCATATGTGTATATACATATATGGCAACAACTGACAGAAAGGACACCAAATCAGCTAAATGATAATTGATCATAGATGTAGTTTTTTTTTTAATTCAGATGAAGCCCAACTATAATATGTACCATTAGATAACTATATCTTCGCATGGTTTGTGCATGTCCTCCTGCCATCTATCGCAACTACACACACAGTGGTTCTAAAATGAAACTGTGGACACTCACCTTGACTATAATCCAGGTTTAACCAAGTGTGAATGGCATTTTTAGCTTCTGCATTTATTAAATATCTGCAGCTTCACAGAATCACCTGTGTAAATCCACTCTTACCCATTTACAAAGAATAGTTGCTTCCTGTCTGAACTGTCCCCCTAGTTAAATCAGGAATTATTGTGATTAATAACATTTTTTGAAAAGCTGACTTCAGTTTCACCCACCCCCATGTAGGATTACTGCCAGAACTGTTGAAACAAGAAATCACTCAAACAAAACTTGTCTGACAAAGTGATGTAGACTAAAAGATCTCAGAAAGCAGAAAGTAATTGACATTTATCAGTCTGGAAAGGGTTACAAAGCCAGCAAACCACAGTGAGAGCCTCTACCCAATAATGTAGAAAAGCTGGAACAGTGGTGACCCTTCCCAGGTGAAGGCCAGCATAGCAAAAGTACTCCAAGGGTTGCATCAACGACTCATTCAGGAAGTCACAAAAGAACCCAGGACAACATGTGAAGAACAGCACTCCTCACTTGTCTCAGTTAAGGTCGCCGTTCACAATTCAACAATGAGAAGGCGACCGGGCAAAAATGGCATCGATGGGAGAGTTCCAAGGCGGTCAGTGTTGACCAAAAAGAAACCAAAAAGGCTTGTCGCACATTTGCCAAGACATTTAGGAAATGTTCTGTGGATGGTTTTGTCCCATTACATATAAAACTAACACAGCACTTAAATTTTCACCTAGAGCCAGTTAGGTTTGGATACTATTTTCTCCTTAACAAATGAAATCATAATTTGAAAACTGCATTTTGCATTTACTCTTTGTGTAATGTATATATATATATTTGATGATGTGAAACATGCAGTCATGACTAATGTGGGAAAAACTCAACTTTAATCTTGCAGAGACCACCAAAACTTCTAGGGATGGAGATTCATATTACAATCATATATTAAAACAATAATGTGTGTCCTTACAGTAAGTTAAATTAGTAGATCAGTACCATACTTATGCATGTGCATATGGAGTTCCCTATGATCAATCACTTCCTAAATCTAATTATAATAACTTTATACAGATTGTATATTACATACTTTGCATACTAAATCATTCTAATGGCACAGTTGAATTATTATTGACGTTAGTGCATGTGTGCACATGAGTGTAACATGAATGATTGTGTATTCGTGAAAGTGCTTTTGAGGCATGTTCTCATTAAAAGAGTTGACAGGGTAATGTCCGAGTTGTGTGCGACAGAGGGATGAGGCTGGTGTAATGCGTACCCAGCTGTGGTGCACTCTGTGTGGGCAAGAGGACCAACAAGCTCAGCCTGTCTCCATCCATCAGCGCTGCAGTCTGCTCTGAAAAGTGGCACCTCCACTGATGTACGAGAGGACTGCTGGATGACTAACGAGAAGACATACATTGATTTGGACACACACGCACACACGCGCGCACACACACACACACACACACACACACACACACACACACACACACACACACACACACACGCACGCTCTCGCAAAAAGACTGACCAACACATAGTGCAATCCTACTCATATGGTCAGACACATACACACTCTATTCTCCAACCACTTGTGTTCCCTTCTTTATATCCATGTCACACATATGACACTCAGACATACAAGTATGCACTTTAAAAGAAATGCAATATTTTCTCACTGTAGGTCTTTCTCTCCCAACCAGTTCAACACACATACACACACCTACAATACACACTTGCTGTCTGACCTGCTTGAATGTCACAGTATATTTATCACTGCAATCCCTTCTGAACTTCTTCTCACCAGTGATCTCTGACTGATGTAGACGACTTGTTCCCTGATGACACTAACATCAAAGTCTGATTCATCAAATCTCTCCACTCTCGCACAGACTAATTAGCTCACGTCTTTTTCTTTTCTTTTTTTTTGAACACATTTCCAAGCGTGCTTAGCACAGGAAGACTGAGGAGAATATGCGGTGGGTGTAAATAAACCGATGGTCACGGGAATCATTACATACTCTTTGCAGTCAGACGAATTGAAATGATCTGGGTTACAAGTGCAGTAAGAGTGTGAGTAAGTATGTGTTTGTGTATAAAGCGTCTTTCACAGATGCCTGGTTAAAAAGCACTGTACAAAAAAATAGAGTCAAATAAATAAGAAAATTAAATGCCAGAAAAGCGATACAAAAAGAAGTTAAGATGCAGAATAGTGGGTGTAGGTGGGGAAAAGGGATTTTCTGATGATCCATTGTGTGTTAGGAATGATTCTTTGTGTATTAACTATCACTGTAGTACCAGACATTTTTTGGTAACTCATTCCTGATGCATCGAGCTGGATCGAACATCAGCAGTTAGCCAGATTGTTCAATCTGGGGATTTAGGAATAGCACTGTTGGGTGCTAGCTTTCTATTACATACGCTGTTAGAGGATCGTTGATGAAAAAGATGACTGGCATCTATTTATGAAATAATGAATACTGAATCAAACTTTAAATGACTTGCAAAACAGGTCTTTGTTGTAGCTGAGTGACATCATAACCACATACACTCTAATGTGTTACTCTAATTGTTGACACAATGAATTTTATGAAATTAGATTTTATGATACTGAAAAAAAGCTAAACTTTTCAAACAGATGTTATGAAGAGGAAGGAACTGCTTATTTGTGGACCACTACAGGTCCAACACTGACAAATATCTCTAAGAAGGTTAAAGAGTTTTGGATTTTTATCAAATTGGTTCATTTTGAGGGGAAATCAGTTTGCGGTATATAAAGAAATCTGTCTGCCATTTACTTACATCAAAACTGACAGCACCAGATTGACACCCATCTGTCAAAGTGATACACTTCCAAGTCGATTATTACGAGGAGACAGTGAAGCATAGAAAAGGCAAAAGGGGAGAAAAAGTTCATTACAATGCATTGGGGTTTTATTGATGGCCACACCACCAGGTGAAAAAGTGTCTTTTCTACAGCTTCATTTGGGTCCAACTCCTGAATATGTTCTTTGACTTCATTTTGGAGGAATAAAATTGTTCAAATAAACTGTAAATCTGTTGTTGACATGACCTTCACAGAGTTATTACTTCTTTGCTATCCATCTTTCACTGTGTTTGCAAATCTTGCATACAGGATGCCTGGTGCTGTTTCTTTTTCACTCTTTGAAATCACACTTCACAGCCAGATGCTACCTTTCTTTCACAACACACTGAATCAACAAAAAAACTTACATGTGCCTACATGTGTTTTCATGCATAAAAAAAAAAAAACTATCTTAAATCCCTCCCTCCTGCATCACCACTTCCGTTAACCGGTAACACTTGTTTTTGTTTGTTTGTTATCATCTCTTGCCTCCTCTTCATTCCTCTTCTCATTGGTTCTTCAAAGACAGACAGCCAACTTGTGACCTGGACACACAATGTGTCTGTGATATGTTACATTACCAAGTGATGACGAAGTACCCACTCACACACATACACCAAACATCTTTAATAGGGTAGCAACACTTCATCTACTCATGCAAACACCGGATGGCATCCTGACAGTATTTATACAGTCACACACATACGCACGTCCCTCCTTCTGTTCATCCTATCAAATAGATCCTTTTGCATCTTCCAGCATTTTCCACTGGGTGCTGGCCAACCACCTCCTTCCTACCTGGAAGCAAGAGGAAACCTAAACACAGAGACCCTTTTATGTGCTCAGGTGTCTCAAATGTCACCATGATGTCAGGAAACAAAGAGCAGCCTCTTCAGGATTCCTTTTAAGTTCCTCAAATCTGAGTGCAATTTTTTTTTTTTTTTTTTTTTAATCAGTTACTC
>VURO01014688.1:13805-27994 GCA_015108175.1 Pelvicachromis taeniatus | reverse complement strand
ACTTTTCAAAAAAACAAACAAAAAAAAACAAAAAAAAAAAAAAAAAAAATAAAAAAAATAGCATAATCTGAAAAGCAAAAAAATCTTGTGACAAGTGTTCTATGAATTAAAACCATTGGAATAATGGTGTTCAAAGTAACGGCGTTACTAACGATAAAAAAAATTAAAAAATCACATTCTGTATCTTCTGCCAGTGCCTGTCAAATTTAAGCCAGGTGAGCCTCCACCTCTTACTGCATTTACAGCCTTGTGTTTGGCCCACAGCCAAACCATAACAGACCGTGACATGAGCCTCATCAACCTATCTCAACCAGCCATCTTTTTGTCATTTCCTGTAAAGATGGTCCATGATTTCAGGTATCCCAAAAAGAAAACCATGAATTCCTCAGTGTGGAATAAAGGATAGAGAAAAAGTGTGAAAGTGAGACAAAGCAAACCAAGAGAATCTGTATTTGTTTTGCAGATTCATGGTAACCACCCTCATAATTCAAGTGTTATTTCATCTCACTAATAAATCAAAGAACCTCTGAACATGCATCTGTTCTGCACTCATCACAACAACCAGTTGCCCAGTCTGTTTTAAACTTGGGCAAACTTAGTGCACTGCTGGGAATCCGACTTGCTCAGATTCCCAGCAGTGCACCCACCAAGTTTAAAACAGACAGGATGTTGAGGTTATTTGGATAAGGGGTGATCTCATTTTTTGCGTTCAGGGCATCTCATGGACCGTCTGTGTCTTGCTTGCTTGTGCAGCTTTCTGGGATGTAGCCATCACTTTGTGCCTGTCAAAGGTAAGAGTGAAATGCACTACAACTATCTATGAGAAATTACACATTTCTCTTTTTTGGTTAAGGGCAATTAACATTTAGTCTATAAATTCAGTAAATGATGGCGGTTTATACTGCATTCTGTAATTTTTTTTGACTGAATTTACAATGTATGCAATTAATAATTCACACAGTAAATACATTTAAAACTGTAAATGTGAATTAAATAGATCTTGTGGAAAGAGAAGATGGAAGATATATGAAACTGACCCCACGTTAATATGCATCTAGCCTAAATATCGAACATGTGCATTCAGCTACCTTTCTCACTGTAAGTGTTGTTTTTAAACCAAAAACAATCTCAAACCATGGCAAAAACCCTAGAAACACATATTAAATGATCATTCTCACACACAGGGCACCCCTTCTGCATGTATAGCTAGTCATAGCAGCATGAAAAAAAATGCAAAATTTATGTGAAATCAGCACTAGTAGATACACAGACTATACTAAAAAAAAGCCCATATAAAGGCTATATTTAAAAAAAAAAAAAAAGCCTGCAATATGTTCTTCTCGCTGAATTAACTGCAGACAGTCAAGACAGATTTCCTGATTATTTTTTTGTTTTCTTCTGGAAGAGGGTCATGCAATGGAGGTGTGTGACAAAATAGAGAATGACACATAGTGGCTGATAAAACCCAGTATGACAGGAAGAGTTCAGACTAAAAGACAGCACAGTGGTGTCCAAATTTTAAGAGCATCAGAAGTACACAAAAGCTTCCCATTTCTGGGCTCCTGTGATGGACCTGAAACCTGTCCAACGTGTAGTCTACTTATTCCTCTGTGTCAGCTCCTGTGAGCAAATAATAAAATGGACAAATGCACGGGTCTAAAAAACACTGGAGTGGTGCAGATGCCAGGGAACAATGAAGTAGGAAATGTTTATGTGTAAACATGGTCTTTAGAACACCCAGTGCTCTTTATGCAGATAGGTTACGGTACAAGAGATGATTTCACTCAGTTGCATACTGATTCAATCTGGAGCTCCAAAATTTTCAATCATCTGGGAGAGGAAATGTTATCTTTGTATCTTTATGCCTTGCATGTGCATGTGTGGTACTTGTGTAACTGCCGCGGTTGCCAGATTCTATGACGACGTGCTGCAGGAATTGCAATGAAATATACAGCTACGTATGTAACTGTGGTGTGCCAGAGGGGCTAAAATGTTTTTTTCTTTTTTTAAATCCACACACACAATTTGGAAATGTTAGTGAGAAAATTTCTCTGCTCTGCAGTCTGAGGAGCATCAATCCACACCCCAATCTCTCTTTCCTAGTGTACGGTAGGCACTGCAGCCAAAATACAAACACACTACTGCTACTATACTCTTGCTTCTTCCCTCACTCAGTCTCCTCTCCAACACACACACGCACACACACACACACACACACACTCCCTCTGCTGTTTTGTACTTTTCTCCACCCTTCTGGCAGTCATCGCTGTGAGGGAGGGAACAGAGGAAAGGGGAAGAGGGAGGGAGAGGAGGCGAGGGGAGGGGAGGGAAGGAGGGAGGCCAGACCACCCTGCTCTCATGGCAGGGCTGAGTGTTTACATTGCCGTGGCTCACTCTGTAATACATCTGGCATTCTGAGGCCACTCTCTCTCCAGCCAGGGACGGGGGAGTGGTGGTGGTGGTGGTGGTGGGAGGGTGGGGGGCAGGAGGGGGAAAAGAGGCGAGGGTAAAGAGAGAGACCTTTCTGGCAGAGAGGAAAAGAAGAGAGAGCAAGAAAGAGAGAGGGAGGTAGAGGGGGAGGGTGATTCTCTCCACAGTCTCCTGTGGTCGGTCATTCGTAGGGCTCTGGTTTTTGAATAAGAGCGCCTGAAAGAATGCAAAATGTAAACAGAGTGCTTGGAGGTATCTCAGGATGTTGTTTGTGAATGGGAGCATGCTTGCCTTGGGCGCACACACACACACAAACGCCCGCACACACGCAGGGAATGCTTGACGAGCAAAATTTTTAATGTTATTTCACACTGACTTTTGCCAGGTAGGCCTAATATACACAAAGCTGTTTTCAAACGCCAGAGCCAGCTTGAGAAAACAGCGCAGCGAGTCTGTGTACAGTACCAGAGGCGCAATGTTTCCCCACACTAAATCCCTCACCAGCCAGCCTGCACTTTTCATCAACTCGTAAAGTTTAACACAACACACTGGAATGTTATTCCTTATTGAGGGTTTTAATCATGTTTGTAGTGAACTGATAAACACAAACTCAACGGAGTGCAGTTTGGAACAAGCGTGCATGTGTAGGTGCACTCACGTTACTCTATACATTTGAGTTCAGGGAGCCCAACAGATGAGGAGAGAAAAATACATGACTCTATGTCGTGTACGCCGCGCTAACTAGGGAGAAATATTGCGTGCGGGGGGCGTTTGTATGTTTGATCGCTTGCTGCTGCTGCTGCTGAAAGAAAGCTGCAGGAGGTGTAGTGCGAGAGAAAGAGTAAAAGGGAAAGAGAGAAAAAGAAAGACGACGGGAGGAATAAAGAGATAAAGGGGAAAAAAAAATACTACCAAAATAGACTGCCATGCCAACCCTGCTCAACCACCCACTCATTCACAGAACCAAAACTCCAAAGCCTCTTTCCGCATACATGTGTGTGTGCACATGCACCCATGCATGTATCTATGCTTGTATACACATCAAAAGCTGAATAATTCAGCCATGCAAACCACAATCCTCTCAGTGGAGACGCCACATTCAGGGCACTCCTCCTCCTCCACAAAAAAAGGATGTCAAGGCTTCTTCTGCATGCACTTAACATTATACTGCACCCTTTTCCACTGCCATTACCAGCGAAACAACAAAACAACCACCAGCTCTGTTGACTCAGTTCTTAATCATACTAGATACAAAACAGACACGGAGGAACAGGCAAGGAATGGCTTTAGAAAAAACCCCCAAAACAACAACAACAACATTTGATCCCATCAGACCGGATTTTAAAACCTTAAATCAGTCTGCACACAAACATAGCCTGGCACCGTTGTAACTGTTACCATACTGATTTCAAGGACAAGCTAAAGAACATCTATTTATCATTTAAAAGGAAATTAAATTGTGAAATTTCTGCCGTATGACTTTGAAATTGGCCCCTCTGTGTCATGTGGCTCCTCCAAGTGTATTCTGTCATTGAAGCTGGAATGATGATGTGCGCTGGTGTAGCACTTGGGATATTTATTTGACATAAAATTATTATCCAGTAGGTCAGAGATTAAATAAAAAATAGATTCACTGCCCTCTGCTGGAGAAGAGATTTTAAAAGTTTATCAGAAACTCACAAAACTGAATGGTCACACACTGAGAAAAGAGTGCAAGCTTCAAACAAAACAGCTGGCACTGAGGTCCTCTATTATACAGTAGGCATACACATGCGACATGCCCGCACGTGAACATATACAAACAGTGACTGGTGACAGCTGCGACCTGTGCTGCATTTCATCCACCCCCCACCCCGCACCCCCACTCACTTCTGCTGTGAGTCTTCACTCTGCACCCAGGCCACAGGGTGAGTATCAGGTGAGGTTTTAAATAGTGGGGCCTCTACAAGATGACCTCAGGGTCTCAGGGGTCTACCCCCATGGCCCCCGGCCTCTGCACTTATGCCCCCCAAGAAAGCGCTCCGGGACGAGGCCCTCTCCTCAGTCTGCAGCCTTGAGACTACAAGCCACTGCCCTATGCCCCAGGCCCAGCCATAAATCTGGAGACCACAAGGTCTTTTTAAACTCGAATCATTCATATAATTGCCATACATTTGATATCAGACACAACCGTCAGGCAATTACACTCTTTTTCCCTTCTTAGTAATCTGTTTCCATAGGGGAAAGAGATTCAATTTTCCTTAACCAATCATTAGGGAGCAAAGTGTCTGACTGGATGTAATATATTTCTAGGTCAACACTGATGTGTAGCCATGTCAACATGTCAGTGGTTTAAAGATTGGAGCAGAGCTAAGTTCAAATAAACTCTGACATTGGTTGATACTGCAAAAACATGTCGTTTATGTAGCAGTCGCCAGTGTCAATATGAAGCCTTCTTTGTCTCCTCCAGTTATTGCTCTTCGCTTCACTTCATCAAACCTCTTTGGTCCTCAGATTCAGAATTCTGGACCCTGAGGTGTGATGAGAACAAAATGCAGCTTCATCCTTGCTTCAGTCTAGGTTGAATCTATAGACTAAATAAAACTCAGATCAGAAAACTCAGAAACTCAGATTTCTCTACAGCTCCACATCGTCTGCTTCACCCCTGGCTTCAACTTCAACCCTTACCCAGAGCTCAAGCTTCAAAAGTCCTCATTTCCAAACCGTCCCCTCCCTGTGTCTCCTCTTCCCAATCAGCACAGCACCATAATCTCCAGCCCTTCTCTCTGCAAAGAAACGGCGCAAAAGAGAGAGGGGCTGTGCTACAGGAAGGCCAATGTTTATGTGATACTGTTTTAATTAGGGGCAGGCAGCGTTCCTATTTTCTTTACAATTTGGCCTGTGTTTGCCTTAACCTAGAATGCCAAGGGATGGCTCCATTTTCCATTTGCAGCCTGGAGGAAACCTAAAGGACTCTCATTCCTCGCTCGTCTATGTCTCTGCTCCCTGAATGTGGCTTATTGTTGATCACTTCAAGATCACCAAGATGATCTTCAAGTTTAAGCTGAGGATGCATCTGAGGTTGCAAGCCAGTGAGCATGTTTTCCAACAGGAAAGCACACAGAGCGCTTCAGACCACAATTGTGTGTGGGGAGACAGTACACCACAATACTACAGCTTCCTGTTTGAACTAATCGTTTCCTGTGAGTGGATATAAACACAGAGCTTGTCTGTAGTGTGGATACAATCTGCCCTAAATAGACGCCATGGTCACTTTGATGTTTTCTAAGTGGGAAAAACAAGACTGAAAATCTTACTATCCTGCCCCGATTGTTAAGTAAAGCACAAACTCCCATGCATCCTCAGAGGTCTGACTCCACTGCGTCTTCGCGCAGGCATGCATCTCGCTCCCAATTGGTCTCTGTCACTTTGTCTAATAAACAGAACTTCCTGTGTCAGAGTATTTATAAACAGTGCTGAGTGAGCACTGTGTGAGAAAAGACAATCCCTGCAAAAGCTGTGGCACGTGACGTACAAGTTAACCGCCGCAAAGACTTAACGGCGGTCTGCCGGAGACCTCAGCTGCTCTTGAGCCATCAGAAAGCAGGTGACGACCGACACGACATGAGATTGCAAACGTGAGCGTTGCTCCGGTCAACACTGGAGGAGCTGAGAGAGCTGATAGGAGCTGGGCCGTACTGTATGCCCACACGCATCCACAGGCCACACAGCTTCCACGTGGGGTCGTCCATGGGTCGCCTGCGGAGGGGCAGTTCCAACCAAATGAAACATAAACAGTCACTCCGTCCTCTCCTCTTTTTCCTCTCGGATGATGGGCCAGTCCCCCAGCACGGCCCAGCACAGCGTTCCACGGTCCAGGCAGAACTAATCTATCCCTCAGCTGTGCAGTCTAATCTAAACAAACAGATCTCTCCCTACCAGCATCTGGAACCCCTCACTTATCGGGATGTAGAAAACCACAGCAGCCCTGTCTTGTAGTCAGAGCCTGTGTACGAGCAGGGTTTTGCATCTTGGTGTGAGCCAGTATGAGACCATTTTGTAAATGTCTACCAGAGGTCACTACACTACTTGTGTGTCAGCCAAGGTCAGGTTCAGTTCTGTCAACGGCAAAATGTATTAGTGGAACAAAACAAAAGTGTACATTCAATCTGGGTTTGAGTATCCTGAATTTGATGCAACACCAGCAGCGCTAAACTTGTAATAGAATCAGATAAAACTGCTGATAAATCAGAAGTTACCAGAGCTCAAATGGATATCATTTGACAAAAAGGTGCTAATAATAATGGGAAACTGAGAAAATCTACAAATTCTCACATTTGAGAAGCTACGAGAAGACCGTTTAAGTACTCAATAAATAACTCTGAAACTATAGCTTTTAGTAATTTGAACTTCAGTACTCTGGGGAAGCTAAAATAAGTCTGCAGTTTGCACTTGCAATGCATCTTGAAGCCAAAGTGCTTCATTGCCATCCTTTTGAGCATGTTTTAAATAAAAGGTTTGCCAAAATGTTTCTAAACCCAGTTCTTTACCCAGTAATGCTCATAAGTTACGACAGGCCAAAGTGATGCTTTTAGTAATTTTTGTTAAACGCCCACACAGTGTTTAAAATTAAATTAAACAGGCAACAAAACAGCAGCAGGTCCCTGCAAATGTTTGATTTTTTTTTTTTAAACAGAAATTTCAAGAAATTATAAATATATTAGTCATTCATTTCAGCACTTGTGTGTAAGAGTAAAGGATGCACTGTGAAGTGTGCAATAATATTCAGTTCCAAAAGGTGCCGGTCACTTTAGTGTACACGACCGTGGTCAGACATGTGAAAGAGGATTGCACTGTTTTCACACCCTGAGTATAATCAGGATTTCGATCCCAAAGAGTCTCCCGTCTGCCTAAACTTTTGCCAACTGCGCCTGCGCCGCAGATTAGAAGAACACGCTGTCTGTCAGACCCCTGCAGCTGCACGCAAGGAGAAAACAGCCAACCGCGGGCAGGAGGTGTGGTGTTTGATCTGTACAGGAATCAGTTTGCTTTGGTGCTTGATCTTGTTAACTTTTTTTTTTAAAAACCTGAGACAAAGTGGTTTAAAAAGTTAAAAAGCAACCACACAAGCACACGCTAAAAATGCATTTATTTTTTTTAACAGTACGCCACTTCAATTTCTCAACAAGTCTGCTCCTCCATTCATGACTCCTACAGCCAACTCTACCCATAAGCGCAGGAATGTGGATCAAAGGAAAGGAAAAAAAGCTCAGCCCCTTCCCCTTAAACCCCCCCCCCCCCCAGCACCACCCATATGCACAGTCTCTTTCTTCCTTATATATTTTCACTCTTCATAAGTTGTTTAGGAATTTAAAGAAAAAAAAGAAAAACTAACAAGTGCTCCATCCACCCCACAAACATGAGTTCCTGCCCTCACTCCGCTTTTTCCCTGCAGCCGGAGACAAATCTTTTTGGAAAGTTGAGAGCTGTCCAAAACGGGACCACACACAGTCAACTGCTGGGGGCAGGCAGGCAGACACACACTCACACACACACACACACTCACACACACACACACACTCACACACATACTCTCACAAAATGGCGGCTTTCACAAAAATTTCCTCTACCCCGAAAGCCCCTTATGAACTTAATTACAACTTTTTATGAGCATAGTTACACTCAGCCCTTGCACATCTTATGTGTGCATCTAGAAGCTAAGTATGTTGGGAAATATGCAAGGATTTTCAAGTTTTGCTTGGGTTCTTGCCAGCACCTAAACAATAAACAATCCCCTTACCTACTTCGTTTAGTGGCACCAACAAACCTTCTTCCTCCAAACTAAACTGTGCCAAATCCTCATAAATAATGCAATATGAAGTGAAACAGTTTCAAAAGCACTGAAATGAAGAAAAGTCCCAGCAGGTCATACTTAAAAACATCATGAATTGCAGAGCTTGTCAAAAAACAAAATAATCAAGAGCGACTTACCTTCCACCCAGAGTTTCTCCACATCCGTTTCCAAATTAGCTGCCCGTAAGCCCACAGCAAAAGCTCCAAAAATCATGAGGCCAACAACCAAAAACTTTCCGCAGTTCTTTTGAATGTAACAGCCCAGCCTAAATAAAAGTCTCTGGAACTTCGCTCTCAGCCACAGAGGTGCTTTCCTCCCAGTTGCCTTCCCCTATGATAAGACAAAGAGTCCCAGAGTTAGTGTCAGTTAACAGACAAAGCACCGCACTTACCTGCTCAGGTGAGGCTGTAGGGTTAAAGACAAAAGGTTTTATGGCATAAATGCAAATAGGCTACAACAATAAATGTGTCCACTTAAAAGAACCTTTACAGTTTGAAAGTACAAGTCTCTCTTTGATCAAAGAATCCCACCTGCTCTTTTTTTCAGTAAGACTGCACATGTACCTACAACCAGGGATATAAAGTAAGAGAGCTGGGATCTTCCAACACATCCACTAAATCCCTCGGCTAAACTTTATTCACTGAAAAACCACAAATCTGCTGGGGATCCTGGGCACCACTGAGGACTCCCCAGAGTGTGAGCTACAGGTCCTGTCAGATCAGAATCCTTAGCATAATACACGCACTGGAAAGGTATCACCATTCCCTGTCGTTTCACAGCCCCAATAACCAGTTATGAATACAAATAATATTTAAAAAATACTCCAAAATAAGTGCATCTGGACCTCCAAAGTAGACACAGGTAAACAGGACATAACTGTCAAACCACAACTAGACTAACCAGGCTCCCTTGTGTCTTTGTTCTACTCTTTATGAAAAATGGCCATTGGGAGCAAAATACGGTGGTTAGTAGCAGACTATAAGTCTTAAAAGACAGAATAAAATAAAATACCGAAAGCACCGTAGACCACATGCTCCCCACTTGACAGAAGCTGTTACATTGAGGGGTAGTGGAATTGCTACTGAAGTAACCTGCACGCACACATCGCCCGGTGATATTAAATACCCTGAATCGGCGCATGGGGTAAAACCACAAATACCACCACCACGCACTCACACGCGCTCTCCCCGTCCGGCCGCTCGTGTGTTCCGGCCTGCATGGGGAAGTGGAGGAGCTATCACGGGGAGGAATCACAATATTTGTGAACGGAAGAGGGCAGCCACATGGATTCTTGTTCTTTCCTCCTCTTTACACGAGTCACCCAAGTTTAGACAGTGTCACCCAAACTATTTAAAGCTTTGGGTGCTCCGCGTAAAAGAAAGGCTGGATGTTATGAAACAGTCAATGGCAGCGTTGCCTGCGAGAGTAAAAGCTGCATGTTTTTTGGCTGGTGCGGGACCGCTCTGAGTTGAGGATGCACTGGAAACAATCGCGTGTTTGTACCGGGGAAACGAGCACCTACAACTTGCACATCCTTCATCATAAGCCGGCTGCAGTGGAAGAGTCGCGTGAAATCAAACACAACTACTTTGCGTTTTTCTGCAACCTTGCCTTACCGCTGTGTACCCCGTGCCCAGCCCGTCCCGTTACCTAGCAGCGACTGGACAGTTTGGCCAATCTTTTTTTCTTTTCGACGAATACAATGAAAGCAGCATCACAAAGCTCTTTCCCCTTCAAGATGAGAAATAAGCACCTCTGAAATTTGCTCCAGAGCAAAGCCCGCATCGCAGTAACTCGGCCGCTGCAAATACTCCAAATCCAGCGGTGTGTTGCGGGTATAGTCCCCCCTGTTCCTCCGCGTTATCCTCGGCCGATCGGGGTCTCTGTTTTCCTGCTCGGAGGGCGCATTACCAGCCGAGGCCATGTTGCGGGGACAGCGATATGGTTTCCCACTTTATAGTATTTCCCCGAAAGCGTGTAGCGATATCCCAAGAGAACAGAGTTTCACTCTCGGAGATCTCACACCCGTGAAGTAGGGCTTCATACTCCTGTTGGATACGGCGAGTCAAAGTCTGCGCCTTCCATCCCAACATTTCGTGATCCGGAGGTCTCCACCGCTTTCACCGCATTCACCGTGTCTCTTAAAAAATTAAGTTTCTCTCAAAAAGCGAGGTTCGCGAAGTGATTTCCATACACAAGTTGTCGGATATGAAACCTCGATAGTCGTAACATTCTGGTGACATCTATGTGGTCTTCCCCTGGGCCGCGCGTCACGGCCAACTCTGAGATTCAATAGAAATGAAGAAAAAGACCTCTCTCCATTTGGAGGCAGAGAAAGGGGAGGGGTGAGAAGAGGAAAAAAATACTCGAGATCCCGCCTCTGGGGCTGTCAGATTGCAGGAGTTTCTTGCATCTGATTGGTTCCAGAAGGGCAGAAATTACTCAGCAAACACGACTATTATTAGCTGCTTAGCAACAGCTCACTAAAGTAGAGAGACCACCCAGGCAGGCAGACCTCATGTGAGCATCTCCAACTTCAGGGGAGGCTCGCTGTGAGTCGAACCCATTTGGTGCATTCAGGTTTTCACGTAGAGCTCCGTTACAATAATGAAGCGTTTCCCCGAAAGGACCCGAAGTCAAAGACAACGTACCCACTTTGTGCAACGCAGGGGGCTTTTGGCATGTCAGAACTTTAACAAATTTTCCCCCTCAGATGAGCCTCTAACTGGTTCTATGAGAGGAGGGGGCTTGTAGGCTATAATGTTGTTGGGATCTTTAGAGTCAAACATCGGCTAATAAACAGCTCATTAGTGTTTTGTATATATCAAAATACGCAACAGCCTCAGGACCACACCTCTCTACAAAGCAAAACAAAAACCCTTTGATAAAACTTATAAGTGGGAAAATATTACCTATAGAAAACTGCAGTGTATTTGTGCGCAATTACACATACAAATGCATAATTACCTCCCATTTAGCCTATTGATCTGATAGGTTAAGATCACAATATTGTGTTTATGTAGCTAAAAAAAAAATCACATCTCATATAGATGCAGATACACAAGAACTATCTGTGCATTTACATCCTGCAGCACGGTATGCACGCGGATTTTAGGATTTCATTATAATCTGACATGTCCTTAAGCACCTGGTGGACAAAGCAGGTAGCATTTATCCGTGCTGCAGCCTTCAGTTTTATAATTGACTTTATTCTGATAAACTTTTTGTCATAAAAAAGATAAAAAATACAATCTTTTACATAGACAGATAAAAACAACAAAAAAAAAAGGCTATAATAAGCAAAACAATTAACTCCAGCAGCCACTTTTGGCCCGCCAAAGCACCAGGTGTACTTCACACCTAAGCCATCTAAGCTGACTCTGGGCGTTAGGCTGCCAGCCGCGCACTTACCATCTTCTGTCCAGGCGGTTCGAGAACGAATCCGTGATTTCCCGCTCCTCGGAGAACGAAACGAGTCAGTTATAATAAAGATAAAAAGGAATGATTAAGTGCTGTGAGGCGAGAGAGAGAAACAGATACATCATAATCCGTCTTGGTCACAGCCAGAACGCTCAGAAAAAAAAAGTTCACTCAATTATAGGACTGTTCCTTTTTGGCCACGTTGGTGGTCTCCTTAGCTTCATAGGCAGGACCCTTTGATTGTCACGTGATTAGCCCGAAGTCACAAACAGTGCCAATCATGCAGCGGCAGCTACCAGTATTTTAGGCTGTGGTAATTGAAGGAAAAGAAAGAAAAAGAGCGCACAACGCACTCCTCTGCACTCTGACATCAAAGGAATTGATGCAATGCAATTTAGAGATACAGATATATGCATGTGCACATGTGCATACTTAAGGAACAAGCACATAGGATCAAGAATACAGATTATTTCCATAGATGCATAAGTGGTTGTAGATGCAGTATAATAAGGAAACCACAAACAGATGAATACAGTCACATATCCTCAAACATATAGTCCCAGGTTATATTAACTTCTGAAGACTGATTCGTGTTACTATCAGAGTAAGACATTTTATTACCCTTTGGAGAAAATTACTTTAAATTTGGTCTGGACAGAAACCGTCCATCTGCTTTTACTGGAAATAACATAACATGTCATATAAATGCTTATTTCTGATCTATCTGTATCATAAACACTAACATTCTTCTTTGGCATTAGTAGGAAGGTTGGTTGGGATGGAGAAAACCCACCTTAAATATGTACATGTATTTAACTGCCATCAGATACTCCAGGTGTAGTATCTGAGTGAAGGAAAGCGTCCAAGGGGGAACAAAGTTAGGCTGCGATGCCCCCTAATGCTCCTGAGAAGAACCAGGCCTGTCTCAGTGGAACAGGAGGAAGTAGGAGCCATAACTTCTGCATAATATCTGTGCTATGCATGTTCAAGTTGTCGTCATGACAGTAACGCTGCAGGACTCCATCAAAGTGCCTCAGGTCACAACAGCCCCCCCTACCCTCCCCCACCCCATTTGAATACTGTAGTTAAAAGTTGTAAAGATATGCCTGTAAAAATGCTCTGGGGAGATTATATTGCAAGCATCTGCGTGAACTAATGAAATACATATGCACAAACAACACTAAAACACCCTGGACCAAACATGAACATATATCCTCTTTTATTTATTAACCGCTAACATGGACGGGATGCACTAATTGTTGACTTTGGGAAGGGATAAACGAATCCAGCTTATTCTGATTTGTAAATGCAGGAAACACTTTTTGGGTTTCAGACTTTGTAAGATCAACAAGTCCATTCAACTTGTAAGGTATGTCTCATAAAGCAACAAACTAAAAGGTGTCAGTTGTCACCCTTTCGTATTTGTCATCAAACTCAGATTACTCACCTTTTTGTGATGGAATACCTTTAATAAATCTGTATGTAAACATCATTCATTGCATGGTGATCTACAGAGAAATAAGTTAAACTGCTCTCCTGCATCTACTGTGACACACTCACTATTTGAAATGGTATCTTACAGAGAGAGTTCTCATATTTTTAAAATCCTTGTTAGTTTTTTTTTTATGGATTACATTTAAAAAATATAGTTTTGTCAAGAAGACATACTTTAAATTTTTATCTAGCCCTCTTTCACAGCCTCATGGATTTCTTAATTAGGAAAAAGAGATGAAGTATTCATTTAAGTGCTTGAGGTATTGGGCATTGATCCCAGAATGACTTCACCAACAAGTCACCTTTGGTGACCCCTGGCAGGGCCCCTCACACCCCTCAAGGCTGGTCGCTGGCCAGTGGCCATGGGAGAACGCTGAAAAACCTTGCTTGGTGCATGCGTTTATTTATGATTTGCAGGTGGATTACAGTTCCAAGCAGAACTGTGCCAAAACATTACTATCCCTGAGTCAAAACAATAGTGTCTTTTTTAGCCAGGACCATTGTTATGCTTGATGCAGGGATGAACAAAGACTTCGAATCAATACTATGTTCATTACCTGGTGTAATGGACATACTTTGCATTTTTTTTAACCAGTCTAACCGCTGCATTTCGAGTCAACTCATTTTCTGTCACATCAGAAAACAGTAGCAGTATCCAACCAACCAACAGTTTAAAAAAAGTCTCATAAATGCAGAAAGTTATACTCAATTTTGAGTTTTTATGGTAGGTGCATGTCACTTACGATAAAGTGTATTGAAAAAAAAAAAAAGACCAAAAGGGGCAACAACAGCAGAAAAACAGAAAAAAACTGCACCTGTTTATTGAAAACATGTTCCCAGTTAAGTAAGAACGTCCTCTACTCTTGTTTTTCATGCTGCTTACAAAAAGTAAAGAGAAGGAAAATCAATATGGATGCGCGGGAGCGGAGGTTTCTTGGTGCTTGAAAGCTTATGTGATACGTTCCATTCATGGACAAAAGTGTTGTTTATAAATCCAATTTAGCTTTCGCAG
>VURO01014688.1:0-10707 GCA_015108175.1 Pelvicachromis taeniatus | reverse complement strand
CATTTTTATAAATTGCGTAAAGAAAGAAGGGAAATTTTGACTCACGGACACACACATTCACAAACAAATATATTTGTTTAAATTCAAACATCTGCACTCTGCATCTCGACTGCATCATATTGTTGGAAGATTTTCTTACTTGTATTTGAACTGAGGTAGGTCTCTGTGGGAGGGCCACTGGAAAAAGTGACACATTTAAGAGTAAGAAACTAATAAGCTGTCCAGACCTCTGTTTACTCACTCAGACCTCCTGTTCAGTTCAGTCGCAATAACAGCGGGAACTGTTACCTTTCTGGAATGTAAGCTCATAAACAAGCTGCCTTAATTCTTGTTAGGAGAAATTGTTTCAACTGCGCAGAGAATGGACGCACACTTTTGTGTTTGTAAATTAATCTTTAAAACATTTCCTATTAAATATTGATGTTCCATTTCAAATTTAATACAACTTCCTTGTAAATGTCCGTAGCGTGTCAGTGGTGGCAGTTTGCGCTTAAGAGCTGTATTAATGAGAATGAAAGGTATTTAGCGGTTCTTAGAATAGCAGTACTCTTCTTAGGTGTGCCTAATAGCGTAATAAACCTATAATTGTAGGATTGTTTTGTGTTGGTTTGGCAGAGAAATGAAGTGCACTTTGAAACTGAAATTGAATCACAATGTGTCCATGTTGCATTCTGAAACTGTAAAAATAATTAGAAATAGATTTACAATGTCCATTTTAAATTAAGCAGAAATATTAGAGATGTAAATACTGTATCCAACATAATCCAACATTTTGAGTGCAAAAAACTGCACTTCCTTGAGTGGGAACTTGAGTCTCTACTGAAATGTCCATAGACTCCTCTATGTCACAACATCATGTATAGAATTAAAACTACTGAGAAGTTGGATGAAGAGAGCCAGGGAATTAAAGGAAAAACAGTGGCCAAAACATAGAAGAAAAATCTGTTTTCCTGTTTACAATTATTGCCGTGTGTAATTTTGCATACAATAAAACAACTGTGCTCTGGGACTCATGCGTCATGTTTGGCTTTAATCTGCCAAGAGAATACAAAAGAAGAAGATCTGTGATGCTAACTTGTCCACCATTTTAGTGTGCAAGAGGTTGATGGTATTAACTAAGAAAATTATTGCTAAAAACCCAGTCACGCAGGCCTAGCAACCATTTGTTACCAGTGGTAACCCTGGCACACTGCTCAGCAACCAAAGCACTCAATAGAAGGTTTCTAGCAAGGCTCCTTCCTTATAACCAATTTCATCCAGCGACATCCAGCAACCTCCAGAAATCACTGCCAACCAGTCAGAGAACACAAATTTTTCCCTAGCAACCAGTGGCAGTATTGCATCCAATATGACAGATAACTCTTAAGCAATGTATGCCTGATGTAATGTGAAACCTCAATAAGTTACCAGCCACAGATCCACAGATCATTGGGTAGTCAGCGCCTCATTTTGCTCTGCTGAGGTTATCCATTACCAGCTGATTGGGCAAAGATACAGACTTCTCCAGATTCTCACAGTATCACTGTTTTCCATGTTGCTGGACCACAATTAAATACTTAGATGTAATCGCATTAAGTGTTAGGCCTCTTGTCTGTTCTTTTCATCACTACCACCTTCCTACGTTGTCAACCTCAATACTGTCATTATTACTCTAGTCCAATCACCTTCTTTCCTGCCTTCTTTGAGCCAATGAGCCTCCACTCTATGTGGAAAAATCTGTGCTCTCCATCATTTTCTCTGCCAGACTCTCACTTCCTCCCCGTCTCCACTTCACATCTTCCCCACCACCAGTGTCTAGAGTCCAGGGTACCCTGTCCTAAATCCTATCACTGCCGGGATTTTGTTCTGCTTTGATGGGTCGCTGGAGTCTAATTGCCATATACATTAATCTAATTTCTTACTGAAATGTGCTTAGTGACCAAATATTCTGCATGGTGTCACCATGCCTATGTCCATCCTTTATGTTCACAGCAGGTCTAAGGCACTGAGTAAGTAAAATATTCTTTATGTAAATTGTGCTGCGCTTCCTCATTATCATAATTAGAAAGGTTTAATAGGTGTAGCACACTAACCAGGTTTCATCGCAGCTGATAACCTTGCACTCCACTTTCTTGTTCAAATTTGGTCCGAAAATGTTAACACTAAAGTTAAAAAGCGGGGCTTTACAAAACAGTGGGTGACATCATAGTTACTGTGGCAATCTTTTATATACAGTCTGTGTTTTAAATTCATCTACAGCAATGTTTCACAAAGCTAGCATTATATTGTGTATTAGATACTGTATAATTATATATTGTCGCTCAAAAGACAAACATCAGACAACAAAGGCAAAAGCACTACAATTCCATTCAAGCACTGTCTCCATTGACCACGCGTTTGTTTGAGATGTTTTACCCTAATCTTAAACATTGACAAAAGATGAATAAAAGCACAGCTTTGCATTACACATGCGGCAGTGCACTGTGGTCTGAATTAGACAGCATGCGGGTGAAAGCTCATCTATCATTGAACCCTCTCATTACAGCGATTGGGATGTTTGTAAGACTTTTAATTAAAATGCTTTTTGCATCAGCTGTGCTGGAATTTGGGCTTTTTGACAAAATGTCAATGTTTCTTTGGGAAAAGCCACATTGGATTCTGGATTGTTTTGACCATCAAAACACATTAAGAAAAAAAGAGATAATGAGGACACACCAGGCTTGGAAATGTTGGAACATGGATCATTTTTAAGAAATTGTTGCTCCCTAGTTGAAATGCAGACACAACAAGGGAATTTTCTCATTCGCTGCTCTTTTTCAAGTCACATTTCCTGCACATTTTGTGCACAAGTGGCTGAAAAAAGGGGGGAATGAATAAGTGGAACAGAGACAGGGAAAGACGATGGGACTACATGTTTCATTTACTTTAATAACATTGCTTAAACTGTGGTAAAGACCTATGGAATATGTGCTGACACCACCTGCTGCGAAACCACTGCCTCTGCATTGGCATCTTCTGACTCATGAATGTGGCATCACAGTCATCGTCTGCTTATTTTCTTCACAATACCATGAGGTCATAGCTTAAGTGGCCCAAACGCACTTAAATCCGGGACATCTTCGGTGATAGCATGAGAAGAATGAAGAGGGGTGCTTATGGCTGCTTCGCTGGATATCTACAAACAGAGGATTATGAAACCTGTCTAACTTATCCCCATCATGGTAACACCACACCTGCACTTCTGTGCGCAAAGCTATGTGCATTTCTGGTTTATGTCTTTGGGCATCAGGGCTGTTTTGGTTAAGTGTCTAGTGTGCTTACTGTGAGGTCTGACTTGAGCAGGGGAAAATAGCTGTCATAATTACCCAAGCCTGTATCTTGTAGCTGAAATCCAATCCCTGTTTCCTAATTACCGCCTGCAAGCAATCTTGCTAATTTATGCGTATTGGTCAAGAGATGTGGGCATTCTCTTCTGTAACTCTTTCCCAGTTCAGCCAAAATTGTTAGTGGTGAACATTCAACCATAATTTCTGCTGAAAACTTTAAACAGCTACACACTAAATCGGAGAATGACGGGTAACCCTTTTCATCAGCAAGAGAATGACACGGCAGTTTCCGCACCAGCTGTGCATGAATATGTCAATCTTTCAAAGAGATAAAACAATACATTAAAGAAGCAAAAGAAATGGTAACAGACAGAAAGTCAGTATGCACTCTGAAATTTCAGAAATGAATGGATCACTGTAAACACAGCTGGATGACAGTATTTATTAGTTCTATTTAAATTATTGCTTTGCTTTTCTGTAGACTGCCAAAGGCTGTTATGTATACAAAGAATATCAATCTGAATTCACTCTTGTGTTTTGCAGCAAAGGTGCTTGCTCAGAAGTCTTGGAACTCAGGAGATATCCATCTGCACATTTCAATAGCAGCATTGTTTAAGATTTTCATCATGAAGTCAAGTGTGATGCAACCAGAACTTTGTGTGTGTCTGTTGCAATCATCTGTCTGTGAATAATGAGGGGATGAGGGGGGTTAAAAGAGAAATAAGTGGGTGAAATACTTAGGCAGGTCATAGAAATAAAAGTAAGTTGATGTCATGCATCATATTAACACATTGTTTGCAGACTTTTGTCTCTGGACATCAGAGAAACACCCGGTCATCTGTCCTCTCGCCACCATGGTGGTGTGCAGCACGGAAATGTCAAACAGTCCGAGACAAAGTTAACATGCACATGTACACAGAGGGACTCTGAAAATTGCAACGAGGGGAATGTCAGACTGAAAGCTGCTCTTGGTTTTATCATTCGTGAGGAGCGTGTTGACAAAGACTTCAGACTTAAGAGATTCAAGAAATAAAGTATTGGAACTTAAGTTACTTCATCCAAATTTCAGATGTTGTACTATTCATCTGTCCTCACACCAAAACATGTTAATGGAAAACCCTGCACAACGTGGAGCCGCCCTGACCCTGATATACTATAGAGCTGAAATGAATGTGTAAACAGGTTTTGAAGACACAAAAGTGCAGAAAAAGGCACAGTTTCCTTTGAGCATCTGGACATAAAATACAATTATCCGTGATATGCTCCACTTCATGAAAATCATCGATCTTTGTGGACTGAGCTGTAAACTAAATAGAAATTTGTTTGTATTACTTTCTTGAATACACGTGTGCATTTTAGGCAAGTATGAAGCCTTAGAGTGGAATTATCAAAATAAAAGCATCACCGACTAAACACAGATCCAATCCTGAGAAATCGCTTATCATAAAAAAAAAGTCAAACTGGCATTTGTTGAATGGGGATTGATGGGATTCTAGCCAATGACCCCATGTGGATAGTTTCACTGTGACTTCTCTGGCTTCACCTTACAAATAAATTCCTAGCAAGGTTGTGCTTGAACCCACATGCTTTTTTTTCTTTTCTTTTTACTCTTTTGTTTCCATGAGGGATTTTTTTTTTATGTTACAGTAGCAAAAATGTAAAATAGCCCCATAAAAGAATTGCTCAGATGGCTCATTTTGCCAGGGAGGATTCATTACAGTGTGGTTTAAATAACTATTTTCCTTATTTTAAAAACTCGCAGTCTTCACTAGTAATCATCTAAGAAGGCTTGCACATACATTCTAATAAGTGCAAGAAAAATGGACATCCGCTTCATGGAGGAGGCTTTCCTGTAAGTGGCCTTGCTGTCATCGTTTCGAGCAGTCTTTTTTCAAAAGAGGTCATGCGTGACTTTAAAGAAAGTCCAAGGGGCCTTAAAAAAAACAAACATATTTGGACTCACACATGGACAGTTACAGATGCCTGACATACCACAGAATTGCTCACACAAATGTATCAGTCACTCAAGCTGTCTACTGCTGACAACTGATCAGAGACTGGCTTCACACACATTTCAAACGCACATACACTCTGACTCCCCCTGTGACTACACTGACCTTTGACCTTAGGTGAAGGAGGTTGTTGTCTGATGGTGTGGATCCATTCTCCATGTGTGAAATCATTTCCTGCCAGTGTCACTGTGAGGGACAAAAGGGGGTGAAACTGGGTGACCTCGAATTGGGTGCTGAAAGGTAAGGGACATAAATCGACAGAGGAGCACCATATTTTTTGTAATAATATGCAGAGTGCATGTTTTATCACACACTGGGACAGCAGCATGTAAATTACTTCATTATGTAATGTATTACACAGGCTTCATTTTGTTGATTATGCTTAGGTGGAATAGTGTCATTGCAATACTTTTAGCCAAGCCTAAGCCTATATCTGCTATAAACCATGGCGCTGAGGGCCGTCTCTAACAAACAGAACCTTTTATATGATAAAACCAAAACCCTCATTGTTTGCAGTTTATGTCAGAATGGGCGTCTGTGTATATAGACCCAAGGAAGGGAAAAAGGCCAAAAATTGAGGAATCAGCTTTGAGCAGCATTTGTAAACAACACAAACATAATCAGCATCTTTAGAGCCACATCTGGCTCTTGTCGACTTTGGGCCTGGGTTGTGATTCAGAGACCAATGTTCAATTGTTTCCTCTGAGTTATTTTGTTGCATGCCACAGGAGGAAAAAACAAAATGCTTGGTATGCAAAACATTGGCATTTTCAGGAACAAATGGTTAAACCTGTCACGATGCTACTTTTAGAAGATATCAGTCACAACAATAAAGAAAGAAAGAAAGTAACAACAATTTTGATATTACTCTGGTGTGTTCCATCCACCTACGTGTAGCTGAAGATCAAGGACACCCCCAGTGGCAACAGCACTCCCTGATGGCAGGAGTCTCCACCAAGAGGAGAATGGGCTCTCCCACACCTCAAAACCTACTCGGGACTGCAAAAGGAATCATCCGGTCATCCCCCAGATACACTTGAAAAAGCGCAGCCTCACATGACTTCACATTCACGGCCAGTGTCCTGGTGACAGAGGTCCCGTGTCAATGCTCCAACAGGTAAAAGTTGTTGGAGCTGGAACGAAGGGGGGCTGACACAGAATTACAGAGACAGTTACAGCTGGTCAGTGTATAAAGTCTAGAGTTAGCTGTAGATATCTGTTCCTATTGACAAAGACGGAATTGTAGTTTCCTACTTATTCCAGATTGATATGTCGGATTTATGTATTCAGAGTGTTTATTATTATTTTCTTCTCATACATCTGAATAGGAGTACATATTTTGACAGCAGACTATTACGAGTACATATTTGTGGCACCGAATCACATTGGTTTATATCAAATCAATACACAACAAGCCTGAAAAGTAAAACAAACATATTTCTGCAGTGAGTTTTTTAAAATTTTATTTAATTTGCCATTACTCATTCAAGGCATTAGTAACTACTCATGTGTTTTTCCCAGTATTTCTGGAGGTATGGCTGCAAAAAAAACATGCTGTTATGCCTTTTAAAGAGAAATGAAACAGAACAGAGCTTCAGTTGAACGTCTTGTAGTAAAAATCCAGTGAATATCATAGAGGACTTCTGCCTTGTATTTAGCAGACATCGTGAAGTCACAGCGTATATACAGAACACTATTACAGTGCTCCAGAACTGTGTGTAAAAACCATTGTGCTGCGATGAGAGAGCCCCAAACACGCCCCAGGCGAACCTCCTCTTCTTTTTTATGGGAAAGGCCTTAATTCATAGAGACAAACCAAGCCATCATTATATTTAACAGAGTGTTGTAAACATTCCTGCATACTGGATCTAAATGGTAAGTGTCTGGTGAGATCGACGGGTGGGTAAACAGTGATGTGACCTTACAACATATACACAGGTCTCCCATGCAGGCACATCTGTATGAATGATAGCCATAAGTGGGAATGTACCTTGGGCTGCTTTTAAATGAACACTCTGTGTTCATTCATTCTCTGTGTTATGAGAAGCAGTATCAATACCACAGTTTGTCTTTAAGTATAACATATTATTTTTAAACGTTCCTAACCACTTGAACCTAAAATTTCAAGGCTTATTAATGAGTAAATTGAAAAATGTGTAGATTGAAACCTTTAAAAACCACAATAACACAGCTTGAATGAGTTTTCATCTAAAAGAAAAAAAAGATTTTTCAACCTTAGTAAACATGAAGCAATAATTTGGAGGAAAATGCAACTGAAATATATAAAATAAGAGGTTTATTTATTCAAATACTTATTCTTTAAGGAAAATGTGCTTAGTATAAAGGGAATATATAACAATCAAGCAAATTTCAGTTCACCAGATTAATATTTTACATTGTACTAATGTAGAAAATTGGTCAAAGTCAAAGTCAACTTTATTTATATAGCACATTTAAAACAACAACAACAGTTGACCAAAGTGCTGTACATTTCAAATAATCAAAAGAGATAAAAATAGGAAGACATGACCAAATTTAAGAAAAGAAGCATAAAATGAGAAGATTTCAGTAAGAAATAAGACAAATAAAAGGAGTACAAACTCATTCTGATTTAAAAGCCAAGGAATAAAAGAGAGTTTTCAAAAGGGTTCAAATGTATCAAAAGCAACACTGAGGTCTAATAGTATTAGAAAGGTAGAATCTCCCAAGTAAGTAAATGTTTTAATAGAGCAGTTTCAGTGCTGTGGTGCACTTTAAAACCAGACTGAAATGCTTCACTAATGCCTTTTTATTTTTTTATCTAGAAACGTCTGGAGCTGGAGAAGGACTAGATTCTCAAGGACTTTAGAAAGAAAAGGCAATTCAGAAATTGGCCAGAAGTTGGATAAAACTGTTGTCTCCAGGTTTTGCTTATTAAGAATAGCTTCCACCACAGCATGTTAAAATTACATGGAAAGTTTACATGTAATTATATAAGCTGAGACCAGCATTTTGAGCAGAATAATTTTTGAAGTGTTGAACCATTAGCACTTCAAAAGAGAAAAGGAAGAGAAAATTTGCACTAAAATTGGTCTAAAATACATTCATGCATATTTGCATATTCACAACATTCAAAAATGATTGTAAGCAAATTCTGTCTTCATCCAAGCTCCACAGAAAATAGATTCACAGCAAACACTGCAAACATTTCTGCATAGTTTTGGAAGTAGTACCAGTGCCTAAACATGATCATAAAAAGTGTAATAATGTTACAAAAATTCAAAACATGATTAAATGTCAGTTAGCACTTTACTTTTCAGTATCAGGATTTTTGCCACTTGCCATTAAAGCCAAGACCTCCAGGCCAAAACACCTACCCATCCAACTCATGTAAGATTGTGGCAGGAGATAGGAAATAGACACACTCCTAAGAACTAAATAATATAATTTGACTTCACCCTTTACTCCAGCTTTATAGCAAAATACCAAACCATGGGTTGTAACAAAAAAAAAATAAAAAAATCTGCCCCTCCTATAACATAGTAACATTACAACAACCCTTATTTTGCATCAAATTTGATAAATATTTATCTGGCATATAGGGTTAAACGGGAGCACTGTGCTGTTGCCTAGACTCTATAGCTGGGTGAACAACAGTGCCTATGCAGAAACACCACTGACCCATCACAAACCCTTTACATCTCCAGGGGTTACCACAGTAAAGATGAGGCTATGAATGACTCCACCAAGGACCACAGGATATGCCTCTGAATTTGTATAAAAGTGACAAGTGGATTTAACCAGTGCATGTAACAGCCTCACAGCCACAGCCATGGCTTTTATGGCCTTCTAACCATTATACTTTTCTACAAAACACAGCTGATTAAAAGTATATCTTGTAAATTATCATCATCTAAAACCAGTTTGCTCACAATGTCAGGTGGCACAATGCCATCGTAAAGTCTGAATATATAGAAATATTGTGTTATCTGTATGCTTGCAGGAATCCGTAGATAAAGCAGGGCTGAAGATGTGACAAAGACACCAGACCTAAGCTGTATATTGTCTTTGTAAGCAGTGTGCCATGTGATATTTGTGTCTTTGTGCGTTGCTAAGGCAGAGTGACTAATGACTGATTATTTCTAGCTGTCAGACAGGACATCCTGTTTGCACTGGGATCCATGGGGCTGTGGCAAATGACCTCAACACATGCTGTAATTCTGAGAAACAGTCCTGACTTAATAAACACTCCATCCATACATCAGTATTTGCCTGCAGATAACCTCATCCTAACTGATTCTGCATGCATGTCAAATTGATGTTTGTTTCCCCCACTGTTGAAATAGGTGCTGTAGAGAATACTAACACTATGTAAATACTCGTGTGTTTTCCAAATGTTCCAGTACTTTGTCTGATGATGAAGCTGACCCACTGGAAATACCCTAATTTGTTAACTATCAGGTGCTATGGGGAAAAGGAAGTTAGTAATACCTTGGATATGACCCTGAACCAGAAGCTACATAACAAATAACATCATTCATAAAAAATAAATCACTGTTATGTTTTTTTGGATTCTGCCCAAGATATATTTTTGCAGATCCACAGATAAACCCTAACACAACCAGTAATCACTGTTTGTACAGTCTGTACATTTTCAATTATTTTTGGCCCAGTGAAGACGGTGGGGTTTCTGGATCCTGTTTACATGTGACCTCTTTTTTTGTATGACAGAGCTTTAAACTGCATTTGTGATGTCACGGTGAGCTGTATTCACAGACAATTCAATTCATTTTTATTTATATAGCACTACTGAAAAGTCTTCAGTTACTCCAAAATGCTGCAGCAAGAGTTCTGACAGGGACTGGAAAGAGAGAGCATATTTCTCCTGTATTGGCTTCCCTTCATTGGCTCCCTGTTAAATCCAGAATTGAATTCAAAATCCTGCTCCTCACATACAAGGTCTTAAACAATCAGGCCCCATCTTATCTTAATGACCTTGTAGTACCATATCACCCCATTAGAGCACTTCGCTCTCACACTGCTGGCTTACTTGTTGTTCCTAGAGTATTTAAAAGTAGAATGGGAGGCAGAGCCTTCAGTTTTCAGGCCCCTCTTCTATGGAACCAGCTTCCAGTTTGGATTCGGGAGACAGACACTATCTCTACTTTTAAGATTAGGCTTAAAACTTTCCTTTTTGCTAAAGCATATAGTTAGGGCTGGATCAGGTGACCCTGAATCCTCCCTTAGTTATGCTGCAATAGGTTCAGACTGCTGGTGGACCCCCTTGATTTATTGAGTTTTTCCTTTTCAGTCACCTTTCTCATTCACCATGTGTTAATAGATCTCCCTGCATTCAACCATACTTGTTATTAATCTCTGTCTCTCTTCCACAGCATGTCTCTATCCTGTCT